>JAXIVD010002484.1:2500-42500 GCA_036785275.1 Cancer borealis
TTGTCATTTGTACTGATAGATACATTTCATAAACATCTGTACTGGTAGATAGACTACTTGAAAAACATTTGTATTAGTAGATACACTTGATAAACATTTGTATTGGTGGATACATTTGATGAATTTGTACTGGTAGATACGCTTCATAAACATTTGTACTGGTAGATACATTTGATTAACATTTGTACTGGTAGATACACTAGATAAGTAGCAAATAGATAATTATGAAATAAATGCAGACATGTTTGATTGATTTGTCACTTTTGCAGATAGATATTAGCTCATCAAGTGTCACTGATCGGTAACCTAATCATCACCTTGGTGCATAAAGACCACCTGTTATGTATAAATAGTGTTCCCAGAAGGGTGGACACGCGAGCCAGGATCACGGGCAGAAGTCACCTCATACCTGTCTAAAGGATTATGTCTGATTAGTCACTAAACGCTGATCGAGAATTAATAGGATGGTAGAGAGTGGAAAGGGCAAGGCGTGGCTGCTGATCGAAGGGCTTCACGCCTCTACCTTGAACCACAAAGGAACTGACACTCACCAGTAGAAGGTGCGAGAAGCGCTTTATCGTCCTCATGCTATGACGTCCTTGTGGGAAGGAAGCGGCGGGAGGCTGGCCAGTGGGAGGAGCAGCGGGGGAGCGACCAGCAGCTGGGGTGAACATCCTGACACACCAGCATCAGAGGAACCTTAGAGGCTGACTGTAGCGGAACAGTTACGATGAACACCCGAGAACAAGCGGATGACGCAGCCTACGGCTTACTCGTGAAAAATTACTCCTTTGTGGTTTCAAGCTCCCGCTACTTCCTCCTCCCTCCCTCTCTACCTTCCTCCCCCTGTCTACCTGCCTCCCTCCTCTTCCTTCACCATCGCCATATACCTTCACACCCTTCATACAGGCGATGCTCCTCCCCCTGCCCTCCCAATAGCGGCATACGTTACAATGGTTAATGTTGGCACAAAGTCACCCAAGCAGAATGTTTGATAAGCCTCCACCTAACATTAATGACCAAACTAGTACACATTATTGTGTTGCATTCTCTCTCTCTCTCTCTCTCTCTCTCTCTCTCTCTCTCTCTCTCTCTCATCTCTTCTCTCTTCTCTCTCTCTCTCTCTCTCTTCTCTCTCTCTCTCTCTCTCTCTTCTCTCTCTCTCTCTCTCTCTCTCTCTTCTCTCTCTCTCTCTCTCTCTCCTCTCTCTCTCTCTCTTCTCTTCTTTCTTTCTTTCTTTCTTTCTTTCTCTCGGTCGGGATATGCGGTGTGCAGTGTGGGCCTCACAGTACCAGAGGGAGACACAATGTTCATGCTGTATCCTCAGCGGGTATGTCCTGGGCCGAGTGGTCGGTGGAGGTGAGTACAGGTCAGGCTTTGACACTGTAAACAGCGGGCGTGAGATGATGGCTTTTCCTCTGCATCCCCCATGAAGGTGGCTGAGGTGGTGGGGCTGGTGGCATGCATCCCACGTGGTGCTGTCTGGCACCCCCGGCAGCAGCATCCCCCTTCAACAGCCCTTCTGTGCCGGCTACCTTCTGTACCACTGACTCAACATCGCGGTAACTCTATCACTACAATTGAAGCTTCGCACAGTTTGTCAAGTAGAGTTGTTGGCGATATAAAATCTATGATCAGGAGAGTAAGATACCTCCCCCGTGAGGCAAGAATGGACTCGACCGCCACCAGTCCCACCACGCCGTGCCTCAGTGTTGTCCAGGACACCAGAGGGAGTGGAATTGCGCTCAGCTCAGCAGCGTATCTTGTCTGCGTGGCTGGCTGGGCTCAGCGTTGTGCTGGTGTGTCTGCCAGTTATCTATCTTGGCACTGTGCAAGAAGTATAAGCAGAGTGCCTTCACACCTAGTGGGTAGTGTTTAGTGTAGTGATGGTGAAGGGATAGTGAATTGCTATGTACGATTGTACGAGCGGCGGAGCTCCCCTTACAAGCGACGCGTCGAAACCTCACGACGACGCTTACCGCCAACCCAGGAGGAGCACCGACTTGGTCACGGTCCATCAGGAGCACGCCCAAGCCCTCGATCTCAACATGAACTCTGGATACTCTCTCTACTCTCAGGTAGGACGGCGCGGGTCAGCTGTGTCGGGAGGGTGGGAGGGAGGGAGGCTGCGAGCGGGTGCACGCGGCTGCCTTGCCTCTCCCGTGCCGCTCATCTGAACGCAGCGTCTCTTACTGGTTGATGCTGCCCTTAGACGGTTTGGTTTACTTGTCTGTTTCCTCTAATGCTAAGAGGTGAAGCAGTAGAAGTGGGATGGGAGAGGGATGCTGGCCAGGTGAAGGTGGTCCCCGGGTGGATAGAGTAAAAAACAAAGTAAGCTGCGGGAAGGAAGACTAAGCTGGTGTTTACTCCCGCCTCCTTCGGGTATTCCTAGCCACCTTGTGTTGGGCAGCGGCCTTTTGTAATACACTTGCGGTCAAAGGTAGGCTGCTCGGATCCAGTCAGGGAGCATGTATTACTATAGTCAGTCGTGATCATAACTGCAAAATCAATGCCAAGTGTTTCTTATATTTGCTAAGCCATAGGAAAGTGATATATACAATTATTTATATATATATATATATATATATATATATATATATATATATATATATATATATATATATATATTATATTATATATATACTATCAAGTGAAGCTGATGTGTGGTGAGGAATACTCAAGCGTGGAGGAGATAGAGGAGGAACAGGCTTGTGCGGTGTTATTTGGTAAATTAAATTTTGGTCAACACGAGGACAGAAAATGTGTATTAAAGTGCAGAAAATGTGTATTAAAGTGCAGCATCATAGGTCGCTTTTTTTGTGTGAGTGTTTCCTTTGCCTGAGAGTCTGTATTTACTCCTGCTGGACTGGCAAGGAAAGGAACTGAAATATTTTTGTTAGATTTTGAAATGGAGCTTGGAGGCAGGTGAAGGGAGGCCGTGCGAGGCTGGTAACCAAGGGCGTTGCGGCACTGAGAACAGGTATGGTGGGTAAATGTTTGTTTGACGCTGGAAACCAGAATCCAGTGAGATGCAAGTCGTGAGTCTGACACTTAAGAAGCCTATTGGCTGAAGTGTGGATGAGCAGTGGTGCAGCGTGAGGTGTGGGGACGTTGGGCCGGGTGGCTGAGCGATGGCGAGGGCGGCAGGTATTGGGTGGCGATGGTGGGCAACTTGTTGCTGGAGTCTGACGCCACAACCGCTGCCACCTCGATTCCGGCACGCATTTGTTGTGTGACAGCCATACGTGTGCCAGACTCAGCAGCGGGGCCACGGCATCCACCCTCAGCTGCTACAGTATCAACTTAGCTAGTTATAGTAACAGCAGTGTTACAAGGCCTGAGTGGCCCACAAGTGTGTGGTCGTGCTTGGGTGGGTAGTGGAAGCTAGTACTTTAAGAGGACCAGTGATTTAGGAGCTAAGTGACGGAAGATAACATGGCGCACCACCATAACAGGCGGACATGTCAACACGACTGATTAGGTAGCATACAACATTGGAAGAAAAAAAAACTCGTATAGTCAGATTTTTTTGTTTTCGTGGTGGTTGTAGGCAGTACCAAGTTACTTGATCTTTGGCAGTACAGACACCAGAAGGGGCACTACACACTCAGTAATGGCTAAATCTTGAAAGTTTTACATTGATATTCGGAATACACATGCATATGCACACACACACACACACACACACACACACACACACACACATATATATATATATATATATATATATATATATATATATAGAGAGAGAGAGAGAGAGAGAGAGAGAGAGAGATTTTTTTCTCTAATGTATGTAATGTTTGTGTGTGTGTGTGTGTGTGGTGTGTGAGTGCATGCGTGCATGCGCATCAAGGCAGGCTACATTTCATCTTCATGCAAGGGAATGTTTGAGGCCAAGGTAAAGGAGGCGTGGTGGCCAGCACGGCCAAGCATAGTGAGAGTGTGTTTGTAAATATTGTGTGTGTGTACAGAGGTTTCTTGCAGTATAGTGGTAATAATCATAAAAATATTAATCTGATGATAATAATTATTAGTTGTTATTATTGTTTATGTTAGATTTCTATCATAAAAGGAACTAGGATGGACTGCTGGAACTCTTTTTTTTTTTAACTTTTATTTTCATTATTAAAGGAAGAAATTTTTCTAGATTTTTCATTCTTTCTATTTTTTCCTGGCTTTTACCTTGCGAAAAGTATGTTTATTTTTTTCCTGTTATTACTCCTTTTTTCTTGGACGTTATCTCATTTGGAATTATTATTTATTATTGTTGTTGTTGCAGTTGTTTTTGTTGTTAGTCTTTAGGTGGTGGTGGTGGTAGCGGCCAGACATCCCTGAGTTGTGTATATAAAGACACTTCCCATAAAGGGCGACTTGAGGGCTTTCCAAGGTCGTGCACGTGACCGTTTAGTAATATCGCGTCAAGAAGTTTTCCTTATCGCAGGCCGGTGTTGGAGGGAGGGCGTTGCCTCGCATACTGTTCTCGTCGCCCAGTGTTCTTTTCTTGCTCTGTACGGCGCGTGTATGGCCTGCCTGAATTCACTGAGGATCCACCCCGTCAGTAGGTCAGTCCCGCTGTAGTTTCTGGCACGGTGTGATTTTATGGTGTCAATTAACCTCCAGCGAGGCTCAAGGTGCTTTAAGGATTCCTCCGTCGTAGATAATGGCTGTTACTGGAGAGGGAAATCGATAAGATTATCATACAGATGTGAGCGATAACAGTATTTATTGACTCTCTGGCGACTGTTCGGGGTGGCCAGGACCACCAAGTTACCCGGCGGCGTGACGGTAGCAGCTCCCAGGAGGCCTTTCCACCTAAGTGAAGTCGTTGTTTGGATGTGATGCGAGGGAACGCGAGTAAGGGTGTCACGGCAGCCTGGGCATGCTGGGCCCCTCGTCTCGGTTATCATGTGGCCTCAAAAGATGTTCCACTTATCTACTGATAAGTAAGTGGAGTGGTCTTGTGCGCGTGCTCACACTGATAGCGTGAGGTACACTCTAGGCTCACCTCAGTCCCAACCTCAAGGTCTCTTACATATATGTTGTCACTACAGAAGTAGACATGAACAGACTGTGTCCCTTGTACAACAGCGTTCCCCGACAAGCGTGCATCACGTGGACTCCTGCTTTATGACAGCTACTATTATCATGTAGCCTCAAGAGACAGCAGTCCTCGATGTGACTCGCTTCAGAACTCCCCTTAGAGGCTGTGTCGGAGCACTCACTAACGTTTCTGTCTCTCTTCCTTCGTTATGGTTGCTTCTGTTTGTCTCCCAAACCTTCCCCCTTCCCTTATCATGCCTCCTGCAGCACTGTGTGGTACGATGAATGTGCTGTTCAACAGCAGTAGTGGCTGGGTGTAGTTGTGCTTCACGGTCCGCACTCAAAAACACCACCGCCACCGTCTCCTGAAGGCGGCCGCGTGATGGGCGGCCTCATTTAAGTTGTTTTGCGTCACTTTCTTGCCGACACGTTCCGGTGTTTCCACGTTTAGTTTCTCTTTCTACTGTTTCCTTTCCCGCCGTTCCCTTGCGGCCCCTCGCCTTCCTTCCCGCCATCTTGCACTCCTCCACCCGCCGTTCTCCTCCTGCACCTACTTCACTTATTGTCCTTCTCCCCTCCCATTTCTCGGGAATGGCGGAGTCTAATGGCAACCGATTAAGTTTCCAACGGTCGTTCGGGTTTCACGGCTCCACTTCCTCGCCCAAGGACGGGGCTCATCTCTTGCAAGCTCCCGTGTCGCCTCTCTCCGTGGAAAGGATTTTATACTGACATTTATTTTTTTCTTTCCCTCCTTATGGCTCCTCTGGGAAATGCCAACGAAATATAACGTAAACGAGAACTAGAAATGTGCACTGGCTGTGGTGTGAGTGTAGGTGTGGCTCGAGCTGCTGGCGGTGGTGACGGTGACGCCCGTTTACCCCTATGCACTCCTTCACCATAGAGGGAGCCGAGAGGTGGCTCTTGCAGCATTGTGGTAGCGCTGTGGCATCAGCAGCAACATCAGCAGCATCAGGGACTCTCGGTAGCCCCGCGTGGCGGTTTAAACCTCGCCTCCCCCGGCCCGGCCCTTTGTACACAACAATACGGCAGCTGCGTCCGAGACGGCCCAAAGTGGGGCAGGGCGGAGGGTAGCTCCGCTTCCTCCTCCCCCTCCCAGTCATTCTGTTAAAATTCACCGCCAGATACTGCGTGTGGGGCTCAGCACCAGCACAGCAGCACGCGCAGGCCACGCCGGGAGCAGGGCTTAACTGTGGTGTCTGTGACCTAGCTGCCTTGGAGAACATGCACCACTGTTTGTCGTGCTGGTGGTCCCATTGACAGACTTCGCATATTGTTATGCAGACCTTTGCACATTCCTCAAATTTCCTGTAGCCGAGCTTCCCCCTCTTTTTGCAGTCGCTGGCATGGCGCTGTGCGGGTAAAGGATCTTATACACGGAAATGTTGAATTCATGACTTAGAGGTTTATCAGGTTCCTGTTGGTTCTGGGCGGCAGACAGACAGTTCTTCAATTTAAAGTTTATTGTTGCGTAACCAGGAGTTCTGTGTGACGGTACAGTAGGTTCGGCTATATAGTTACTTTTGCGCATCTGCAGAACTCTTTGTTTATAAACAAATATAATGCGCTGCTTGTCACTATTACCAAATATCATGCTCTTTGGCATTAGGTTGTCAGGGTAACAAACATGTGCATGACCAACGGTACCGCTGTACTTTCTATACCGTCACACCAGCGTGCTGTGTTTGCGCGGAGCAACTGTGGTGAATGTCCCTATTGATATCGTTTTCATGTTGTTATCATGGTCACAAGAAAATGAGGAAGGATGGTGAACACAGGCAGAGTCTAGCTCTTCCTCATGATAAGGGTGCGGGGGGGGACTGGTGGAGGAACATGGTGTGTGTGTGTGTGTGTGTGTGTTTGGGTGGGGGAGGATGTGTGTGTGGGGGGAAAGGGTGCTGGGTCTGCCCCTTCCTCCTCCATTCCTGGACTGATCCCTCTGTCCTGAGCCGCACTTAAAAATCACTTGGTAGAGGTGATGATTGCTCGCCCCCCCTATCCCCTCCCTCCATCTATTTCTCCCTCCCTTCCTCCCTCTATCCGTTCCTCGGTGCTATCCCTTCTTTCAGTTTTCCTCGTTACCTTTCCATCCTGTTTCTCCATAGTCTCCCTTACCCTCCCTCCCGTCCATCCCATTTTCTCTCCCCTTCCTTCCTACCATTCCTTTTTTTTTTTTTATCATCCATCCTTTTCCTCCCTTACCCTTCTCTCTTTGTCCGTCTTTCTCTTAGCTCCTTTCCTTCCTCCCTCCTCCCTCCTCCCTCGCCCACCTCAGCCCTATCCCACTACCCTTCCTTCTCTCGGTTGATTTCCTCCCCTCTTCCCTTCCCTCCTTTCAGTTCCGTCTCCCGCATCTCCCCTCCCTCGGGTTTTTGCTCTCATTTTCGGCGTTGGACCTTTTACTTTTTACTTTTTTTTTCTTTTCTTTTTTTCATTGCCGCCTCCCTTCTTTCTCCACCATGATGTAGGAGTCGGGACAGAGCACCCATGGGCTACTCTTTTTGTAGGTGGCGTGAGGGAAGGGGATGGAGGGAGGGCGTGGTGAAGGAAGGTGGAGAGGGGGATTGAGCTACCTTTCACACGCTCAGTAGATCTTCTCTTCTTCCTTCGATCTTCTCTTCTTCCTCCCTCTCCTCTTCTTTTTCCTCCGCCCCTCCTCGACTTCTCCTCCTCAACCTCCCTTCGCTTCATCCTCTCCTTGCATTGTTTAGTTCACGTAGTATTAGTGTGACCTATGTAAT
Organism: Cancer borealis; assembly: GCA_036785275.1. Lineage (NCBI taxonomy): Eukaryota > Metazoa > Arthropoda > Malacostraca > Decapoda > Cancridae > Cancer > Cancer borealis. The sequence continues at coordinate 10,300 of JAXIVD010002484.1, forward strand.
GTTCAGCCTCCGTATGACCACGTCGCTGCTGTAACATGCGATGCCACACGACCTTCGACTGATGGTGCACCGCTATGGTCGTTACTTCTTGGAGGTCGCTGACACCGCCAACCGAGGGACAGTGACAGACAGACAGGTACAGGACGCTACCATTCACCCCTGAGGAAGGAGAAGAAGGATTAGTGTAAGCTGAAGGATGACAGTACTGATACCTTATTTTTCCTGAATGATGTTGATAGTAACATACTTAGCATTTCCCTGAAGGATGACGAAGGGACCTCGACTATTCCCCTGCAGGATGACTACTCCCTCCTGACGATCATACAGAAGGATAGCTATTGCAGTTTGTAGCTTCGTGTCGGCTGAAGGATTTTTGGGGCTGTGCTTGTGCCCCGCGGCGTGTGGTGGAGGGAGTGGGCCGCGTGACCCACATCCAGGGCCCGCGTGCCAGTGGAGCGAGGAACAACTTGCTCGGTTCCGCCTCGCTGCTGGCCCCCGTCCCTTGCCGCGGCAGCGTCCACCACCACCATCACCAACAACAACCACCCTACACCTCCACCACCTCACCACCATTCCCCACTATCATCGCCGATGAAACAACCCCTCCACCTATCCATCACCTCCACTGCCCTTCACCCTCACTACCCCACCTCACCTCTCCTTCACTAGCCATTACTCTGCACCACTGTAACTCCTAGCGTCACCACAGTTTTTCCTCCACCTACATCACCATCTCATCCACCATTCACCCTCACCACTGTGTCTACCTTCACCCACAAACCTTTCAGCCTCACTCACCGCCACTGGCACCTTCATGCACCCTACTACACGCCCACATTGGCACCTCCACAACATGTACAAACACTACATACATACACCTATGGTTGCACGTCCACATTGATGCCACCCACGTGATGTCTTCTACATTACATTACATTACATTACATTACATTACATTACACACACACACACACACACACACACACACACACACACACACACACACACACACACACACACACACCTGTACGTCTTCCATTCACCTTGATCTGGTATTGTTATCTTCACCGTCGTTTCACCTTAGTTATTCTGGCTTTGCGAGCTGCTCCGTGGAAACTCGGGGGGGTTGCGGCCAGTTATATCCCACTTACAAGGGTATTTAGTAGTTCCTCAAGTCCTTGTTGCGGTGCTAAGCTATTTTTAAGTTAGTTTAGTGCAAGCGAAGACTGATAGTAAAGGCTTAATTACGTATAGGTAGGAATGATGATGCCAAGTGATAGGGAGGAGAAGGACGACGTCAGGAGTGAAGGGAGCATCACCGCCTTTCCTCAGTGACTCCCAGTCAGGTTTTAACGTGAAGCCATAAAGCCTAATGACAGACCGTTCAGCACATGAAACTAACGCTCCATCAAATCATAGCCGCCGCCTCCACGGTTACACAAGACGTCCTATAAATAGTAGCGACTATCATAAAGTGGTCACAGCAAGGGGTCTCCTCCTCTCACTCTCCCTCCTGTCTGCTAGGAGGACTTTGATCTTCACGCTCCCCTGCCGCTCCCTGCCACGCCTCCCTGCTGACTGGGCGCCACGTCCCGCTCTCCCTTGAAGATCTTGGCTCTCTCACCCTTGTCTTACCCTACCATTCAGCCTCCCCCTCCCTCTGCCTCGCGTTGTTCCCTTCCTCATCTCAACTCTGACGTCCAACCTTTCTCCACTCTCCCCTTTCCCTCATCTCGTACTTTTAACCACACAGTTACGTCTTTCCCCTTCAGAGAGAGAGAGAGAGAGAGAGAGAGAGAGAGAGAGAGAGAGAGAGAGAGAGAGAGAGAGAGCATCATGGTTCCCCTCCCTGCTCTCTCGTCCTCATATCACACATCCTGTCCCTTAATCTCATCTCTACACCTTCTGTTCTCGCCCTCTCCTCCCGACCGTCCTGAACAACATGTCTCCTTCGCCCTCCTCCTCCTCCTTCCTAGGCTTTGCTCCCGGCGCTCCTTGCCTCCCCAGCGGCGTCTAATTTATGACACTGGGGAGCCTGGGCCATCCTCATAACCGTAGCCGCGAGTAATATTGGGAACTGCACTTAGCTTGATTGACAGTCTCATCTCGGGCATCACGTAGTCACTGCTCGCCTGCTCGGTGTAAATAATCGACCTTGGAAAGTTATCAGAAAGGCGCCAATCCGGGTGGTGTGTGTGTGTGTGTGTGTGTGTGTGTGTGTGTGTGTGTGTGTGTGTGTGTGTGTGTGTGTGTGTGTGTGTGTGTGTATGTGTGTGTGTGTGAGTGAGAGGTATTGCGTTATTAGTGTGGATGTTACGCGAAAGAAATGTCGGTTAATCTCTCTCTCTCTCTCTCTCTCTCTCTCTCTCTCTCTCTCTCTCTCTCTCTCTCTCTCTCTCTCTCTCTCTCTCTCTCTCTCTCTCTCTCTCTCTTTCTCTCACACACACACACACACACACACACACACACACACACACACACACACACACACACACACACGGCAGGTCATGTACGTATGCCCCGTGATGGCAGGGTTGGAAGGGCGAGTAGTCTGGAGCAGCACCATAATTTTGGCAAGGCCGCCGAGCTAGGACGTTAGGTGGAGTGTATAAGGAAGTGGGTGGGGCGCAAGGTGTAGCGGCCCACGTCAGGTTATCCCCTACCCCATCTCCCCCCTCCATTTTCTCTCTCTCTCTCTCTCTCTCTCTCTCTCTCTATCTCTCTCTCTCTCTCTCTCTCTCTCTCTCTCTCTCTCTCTCTCTCTCTCTCTCTCTCTCTCTCTTTCTGTGTTTCTCGTGTCATTCATTCATTCACATAAATATTCCTGAGAGCTTTTGTGTGTATTGTGTGTGTGTGTGTGTGTGTGTGTGTGTGTGTGTGTGTGTGTGTGTGTGTGTGTATGTGTATGTGTGTGTGTGTGTGTGTGTGTGTGTGTGTGTGTGTGTGTGTGTGTGTGTGTGTGTGTGTGTTTTGTCATACCTGTAGTAGGGTCGTTGTGCAGGTTGCCTCATGCCAGTGTTTTTCCAGCACGTTGAGGAGAAGGTCAAGTTTTCACCATATATAGTGTAAACTCCCTCTTACTTCCCCTCCCTTCCACTCCCTCTCCCATCCCCACCCTCGCCTCCACCACACAGGGGTCGGGTACTACTAGAAAAAGTGGTGAGTTTGTCGCTCCTGTCTGTGTCTCACCACCAGCTTCCCGACGTCCTCTCCTCACGTATTGTTACTATTATTGGAGGTGATTGTGACTGGGTTGACTTTGCCTTGTAGAGCTGTGTTGGGTTGTGTTTGGGTTCAGGAAGGTGAGAATTGGATGAAAGTGTTTTGGAAGTGACCTCTTGTTTTTGTCTTTATTTACCTTTTTTTTTTGTATGACCGTAGGATTTTTTTTTTTTTTTGTCGTATTCACAGAAATAGAAGGAAGGATTGAGCTAAGAAGGTTTTTGTATTGTTTCTTATGGTTGTGTACTGTAACGGAGTGTGTGTGTGTGTGTGTGTGTGTGTGTGTGTGTGTGTGTGTGTGTGTGTGTGTGTGTGTGTGTGTGTGGAGGCCCTAGACAAGTTGTGAACTGACCCGCCCTCGTGGTGAAACACTGGCACCCCAACCACTACCCTGCCATGTTTGTTTGGACTAGCCGGCGCAGGTTTGTTTATGGCCATTGTCCATAAACAAGCACACTTGGCCGGCCATGGACGAGTTGTGGCCCCGGTGGCGAGCATCAAACACGAAGGTTACATCGGCCCTCACCCTCACTCACCGCAGCTTGATGCTCTCAGTGAGCTGTTCATGTTTTGTGTGTAGACAGGAAGGGAGGCAGGATGATGTTGCTGCTGCTTCTCTCCACACGACCTGGAACACCATGGCAGTGGAAAGGGAAGAGATTGACGAACTGTGCAGTCATCAGGGAAGTAACGTAAATGCCATACTTGCATGATTTGTCGAGAAGGAATTTTACGAAGTAGGTCGCTCTGGTGTATACACCAGTGACGGTGTGGGATGTACACAAAAAGTTAGAGTGGTTCGGAGGGTGTATAAATAGGATCGTGTGGAATTTGAACACGTTTGGTAGAGGTTATGTACACATAGGTTAGTAGTGTGTGTACACACACGAAGATGGAGTGAGTCTATGTGTGGCCGAGGCAGTGTGGGTGTGGGGAACAGAGGTGAGGGAGCCTAGGAGGCAGCCAGTGAGGAAGGGAGGGAGGGAGGCTGATGTGGACGGTGGGTGTAGCGGGAGCAGCTGGATGGGGCACCAGAGGGCGCGGGCGACGGCCAAGTCACAAAGAACAGCAGTTGATGCTCGCAGCTTCCGTCAGTGTTCACGGCAGCGGGGTCGTCTCTTCTATGACCTTCGCACAGCCACCACGCCAGACTGTGACTCCTCGGCGTCTCGTCAGGGTGGTGCCTATTCCACTTTGAGGAGCGTCACAAGAGAATAAATGGGTGGGGGAGGTTGACGGCAACGGAGGGGAAGAAGGGAGGTGGGCAGCAGTGTGAGGGTTGACGTGCGTTAGTGTCACCGCTTTGTCACCACTGCTGGAGTCCTGGGCGGCAACGATGCTTTGGCCTTACGTCCGTCATCCTCGGTGGGAAGGGTTGAGCAGGCAGTGATGGCGGCTCTGTGTTGGTATATGATCCCCTGGGGAAGTGTTAGTAGCCTTGAGCAGTAAATGGTCATTGCTTTCCGCACATCGCCTGTGGTGGCAGTGTTGCCATTTGGTCACCAGGCGAATGTATTTTTTTTTATAGCGTGCCTCACACTCTTGGTCTGTCTGTGTCTACCTCGCCGTGCTTGGTGGCCGCTGGGCGTCCGTCTCCTCGTCTTCGTAACGTACTTGGCCCCTCCGTGCGACGAATACTCTCCTGCGGTTGTTTGAATGAGAGAACTGATATAGGGTTTGGTATTCTGCCGCCGGTCCCGTCCCCCCTCCTAGTGGATGACCTCCCTCCCCCCACCGGAGGCTGTATCGATGCCAGCTCCCACCACAACGATTAATCTTCAACTATTTATCACCGCGTTTGGTGTTGGTGTAGAAACTGTATCATGCGAGTGATTTTTGGATGGGTTTGTAGGCTGCATGCAATGGGCTTAGGATGTGGTGGATGTGCATGGATGTGGAGTGGTGAGTCTGTTGGTTGTGGGGAACGTAGGGTAGGGAGAGGGTCTGGGACATGGGAGGGAAGGAGAGGGCCTGGGGCTGAGGGAGGGTTAAGACGAGGGTCGGTGTGGGGAGGGGTGCGAGGGACGGTGGCCACGCGACCAAGCCACACATTGCCGCCTCGCCGTACCCGCAGGAACTAGACCCTCTTAGTGAAAGCTGCGGACGCTCCCTCCTCAGAAATGTTCTATGTATGGTGGAATAATAAGTGAGGTGGTGCAGTGTGGCGGTGAGGTGATTTGTCTTGAGAAGAGTGGGCACCCACCAGCCCTCCCCTCTGGACAGCCATATCAGTATGCAATCTTGAGACCACGATGCATTTTTAATGTTTTACAATAAGCAGTGGGTGAGGCGAGGCCAGTCGTGGGCCTCCAGCAAGCCCCGCCAAGCCCCATTAAGCCCCCCACCATGCCCCAGCAAGTCCTCACCAAACGAGTCGTTGGTTCAAGTGACAGTGTACCCTGTGCCTGAGCTGCCGCCTCGTGCCGGCATGTCCTGGCTGCATACCTTCGTTGCCCGATACATCCCTGCGGGACACCTCAACTGGACGTGCCCTTCACGGGTGCTTGCTGTTGCTTGACCCCGCCATCCCCTACCCGCTTCCCCCTACCTCCCCCTCACCTCCCGTGTGTGGCGGTGCAGACGTTAACACATGATTTATTATACATTAAAGTCTCACAACACTTCTTCCTTGATTATTGTACGCTGTAGTGGTGCAGTTGTTGGGGCTGACAAGTATTTCAGGAATTTCACTCCCTCAGACCATCTCTCAAGGCGAAATTTCCCTTTTTAGTCATGTTGGATGGCGTTGATGGACGTTTCGGACAAACTTACTGATGAGTTTCTTTTTAAGTCCCACCTGGAGTGTTTACCTGCCTCTAGAGGGACCTGGGGGGGAGGACACGTTGCTAGTTTTGCCACAGAAAACTGCCGCACAACACGTGGGCGTAGTATAAAGTTACTCATTTATGAATCATTATAACTAATATAATAATAATAGTAATAATAATAATGATCATATAATTACTACCATTTTCACGTACAGTGCAGACCTTCGTTATGCAGTCGAGTGTGACGATAAAGTTGTCTATGTAGTACTACGCCAGTGAAGGGGTGGGTGGAACGGTTGGTTGTGGTTGTCCCCACACGTCAGCAGGGAGGCGGGAAGACGGGCACAGGCACATCACAGACGGCCTGAGAGGGACGTGACCGGGAGGAGCGTAAAATTGTGAGCGTGGAAGAATCGCCTTCGTCAGCGGCGGGAAGTGGCCACCTTCATTAGTCTGATTAATGGTTGGTGAGCCGCCGTGTTGCAGCCTCGCAAGAATCTCCTATTGTTCTGACGTCGTGCTGCTGTTGCTGCTTCTCTTCACTTTCCAAGACTTTCAGGCTCCTTCTGCTGCCACGGCGTGTAGCTATGTGGCTTCTGCTCACTGTCAGGTCTGTAGCTCTTGTTGCTGCCTCAGTAAGGTTCGTGGCTCCTGGAGGTGATTCAGCGTGCGAGGCTGTGGTTCCTGCTACCTATCAGGTCTGTGGCTCCTGCTGCTTGTACATAGTTTGCTCCTGCTGCTGCTTTAGTCTGTGGCATCAACTGTTGAGTGGTAGTGGAGGGGCCACTGGCCGACGGAGATCCTGCAGTGAGTAGTAGTGGCGGAGCAGCAGTTAACGGGACTGCGTGGCTGGTGACCGTCTCAGATGAAGGATCACGGCTGGAGAAAAAAAGTTGATGAGTCCGTCGGCAATTGCTCAACCAGCCCGCGTTTGTTCTTGCTGCGCGGGTGAGTAGCGCGGCTAATTTTTGTCTTGTGGTCGAATGTGATATTAGGCTCCTGATTTTTTTTTTCTCTCTCTCTCTCTCTCTCTCTCTCTCTCTCTCTCTCTCTCTCTCTCTCTCTCTCTCTCTCTCTCTCTCAGAATGTTGAGTAATTAAACATGTACATGAGTTGGCTTACCTGCCCGAGGCCTCGCGTTGATAAGGAGCGTTGGTTGAGGAAGATGAAGCTGCCGATGTGGGGCAGGGACTTGCTGCCTCGCTGTGACGACTCCGAGGTGCTGTGGCTCACAAATGTTACTACTGATGCTAAGAGAACGTGTCGGTAATCGTCTCACGGTGAAGAAAGAAAAGGATATAGTGTGTATAATATATGTCCTTACTTTTCTTTCCTATCGCCTTCTCCTTACTGTTGCTCTAATATATATCTTGTAAGTTAGATGTTATTTCTATGTGCATGCATTCTCGAGCAAACACACATACATACATATAAACGCGCGTGGCGTGGAATGGGTGGGCTACAGTACTTTTCCTTTGTTGTTTTGCTTGAATTAAAGTTTTGTATAAGACGTGCATTGCGCCTGCTGCCCACGTCCTCAGTGTAGGTGATCGTCCTACTGGGAAGTGCGAGTCTTGATGAAGCACTCCATCGGTGCTTGAGAGTGGCGCTTCGGGCGTGTCTGAGCATCACAAGTGATGTTCTCGGCTTCTGCCGGGTTCGGCGGCCAAGGTAAGTGCCGAGGTAGGCCTAAAGGGGCGGGTTAAAGCTGGCCGGCCAGCGTGGTGTGGTGGTCGGAGGTGGAGGGGGTGGGTGCTGCTTTGCCTGGTGATCCTAGGCGATAATTCCCTGTCAATGCCCCCTTTCTCTCTCTCTCTCTCTCTCTCTCTCTCTCTCTCTCTCTCTCTCTCTCTCTCTCTCTCTCTCTCTCTCTCTCTCTCTCTCTCTCTCTCTCTCTCTCTCTCTCTCTCTCTCTCTCTTTCTTTCTTTCTTTCTTTTCTCTTTCTTTCATTTTTTTTCTCTCTCTCTCTCTCTCTCTCTCTCTCTCTCTCTCTCTCTCTCTCTCTCTCTCTCTCTCTCTCTCTCTCTCTCTCTCTCTCTCTCTCTCTCTCTCTCCCCCCACAACAACTCCATACCTGATTCGTCGAGATCATCCGCTGCGAGCCACAGTAATGAGCGATACAATGAGATTCTCTCGGTGACCTCCACAAGGTAGTTCTCCTGGCTGCTCGGGGGCTTAGAGCTCCTCTGCCTGCTTCTCTAATGCCTCTCAAATGACGACCTCACGATGTTCCTGACATTCTATCCGGTGTAGGGTGAAGGACCTAAGGACCCTCATGATTGGCTGTAAGCTGCCCTGAACATGTGGTTGTATTCGTACTGTTATCGTCAACCTATTGGGCGTCCAAGCATCAACCCATCCAACACCTTGCTCAAGCGTTGTGTTTGGGCAGCTGGGGAGGGAAGGTGGAGGTCATAACTACAACTACTTCAGTAAACCGCTCACGTGAGCCTTTGAGAACGACCAGCGGCGCCAGTCAGGTTTTTCTGAGAACCATTTACCACAGGGAACACGAACTCGCCGCGGAAATGTCTAACGCGGAATTTCTTACCCGCCGTGTAATCAGCGAGTACTGCTCACACACACACACACACACACACACACACACACACACACACACACACACACACACACACACACACACACACACACACACACACACACACACACACACACACACACACACACACACACACACACACACACACACTCTCTCTCTCTCTCTCTCTCTCTCTCTCTCTCTCTCTCTCTCTCTCTCTCTCTCTCTCTCTCTCTCTCTCTCTCTCTCTCTCTGTCTCTATGTGTGTGTGTGTGTGTGTGTGTGTGTGTGTGTGTGTGTGTGTGTGTGTGTGTGTGTGTGTGTGTGTGTGTGTGTGTGTGTGTGCTCAAGCTTATATTCTCTTGACCCTTGACTGGGTGTTATTCGCGGCCACGTTAGGGGGAAAAAATATCACCTCTAAGCCTGGGACTCTCACTTCAGTAGTGGTATTGTTTGGCGTGGTAGTTACAACACACTCCACTCACCGGCCTCACGTAATCACGGACGTCCTCAGGACCATGAAGTCTCCCTGTTTTCCCCATTTTTTTTTTTTTTTTACAATATGATTAAATTATCTTATGGTCTAAATTGTATTGAATAAGTGTTATGCATAGTGAACTATTGAAAACTTGCATGCGGGATGAAAACGTGCGACACATAATGAAGACTCCACTTGTTGATTGTGAAGCGGAAGGAGAACCTTCACATAGGTAATGCTGTGGCCGTCAGCAGGACTGGCTTATGAAGAGGAAGGTAGCGAGTAAGGGAGCCTCGGTGGTGAGTGATGCTGCTTCACAGGACGGCTAAATATTAGGAATATCTCTCAGAGCTCCATCATCAGTGGTGGAGAGCCGCGCTTCCCTACTGCTGCTGCTGCTGCAGGAAAAGTCTCTTGTTCTGGTTATGTAGTAATCAGATTAAGCAGGGAGTCGGAGGTAGGCAGATTAGGAAGATTAATTTAGGGATAAGTCCTTGTTTTCACCTGACTGTAGCCATAGATTATGTTGTCTCCCACGTGCTGTACGCAGGCTGTTAACATTCACGGTGACTCGGTGGTGGCAGGCTATCTGCCAGAAAGGAGACCAAGACGGTGAGGAGGGCGATGTGATGCACTTACTTTCCTTTCCTTTCCTCCCTCCCTCCGTCTTTCCTACCCGTGGGTGATGCTTTGAGGTGCGCCGCCTGGGAGTGTCTCATCTCCATCACAGGGCTCGGTGTTGAGGTCCTAGCAACTCTTCACCACAATTTTCTCTCCAAACGTTTCAGCCACCGACCTCCACCACACATTCAATAATCGAAGACTGACCTTCAGTGCCCAAATATTTGTAGAAAGAATTCTGCATGTTGGTCGCACCGAAGAACCCTGTGCACTTTCCCTCTGTTCTGTGCGTCTCCGGGAACGAGACTCTGCTCTGTGACTGCCCGGAGGGACGGGAGTCAGGGCGCTGTGAGGACAGGCGAGGAAAATTTAGACAGAGCAACTCTAAAAAGAAAACAGTAAACGGTTGTGAATAGGTGGATAGGAGAGGGTGAAAGCGAAGGGAAGAGAGGGTAACGGGACTAGTATTGGTGGAGGAAAGGTAAAAAGTGTAGCTAAGAGAAGTATACTTGTATATCTCTGTAAGGTTAGCCCGAGTCTGTTTGTCTGTGGTGTTACTTATTATTTAATGATTATTGATTTGATTTAATGCAATAGCTCTCTTACTTTCATTATGAGTGAACAAATAATGTTGACTCAGACAGACCATTGTTACAGACCGGAGGCCAAGACCACGAAAGTCTGAAAAAAATATACTTGATGGTCTGTGCGCGTGGTGGTAAAGGTGAGGGTTTATCTGCGACGCAGCGGAGAGCCAGTGGTCCGGGCAGATCCTGGTGGGTCTTGGCGGGGGGGCAGAGGCCAGCTGGCGTGCCCTGAGGTTTGGCTTGCCAGTCTGTGCCCAGCCGACGGTGTCCCTCGTGCCTCTGCGGGAGACGCGAGCTGGGAGCCAATAAGAAGGGTTGACCTCTGAGTGGGTTGAAAGTTCCGTGTTGACATTGCTTTGCTTGGGCCGTCTCCCTGCCATTGTATGTTAATGCCTTAGTGTTGTTGGTGATAGTTCTGTGAGTGTTGGCGATAGGCTATTGTATGGTGATGGAGAGTCTGACTGGCTGTCTTGAGCCGAGATGAGTGTGCACAGTGAGGTGGAGGTGATGGATTGGGACGAGCCTCAGCCAGTGATGAGTGACAGTCATGGTGGAGCTGGTGATGTCGCGCGGTGATGAATCGCTGGTGAGGTGGTGACGAGAGAAGCGGTGCTGGCGGCGGCACTGGCGAGATGAAGGTGGTGGTGGTGGCGGGTCCTAGCCTGGCGAGGTTTTGAAGGGGTTGTACTGATGGTGGATGGAGGGGGGTTGGGTTTGGTGTGAGATTGGGGGTGGGTGGTGGGTGGGCAGGTTATTGATGATGGGCGTTTGGTTGGTAATAGCCTGGGTGCCCACTTATTGATTAATGGCACCTGGGGCCGCGCCTCCATCACTCAGCCTCCTCTCGACCGTCTTACCTCGCTCCCGACTTTTGCCCACCAGCGGCTTACCCTCCCTCTCTCCCTCTCTCCTTTCTTATTCTGATGTGGTTTGCCTGACTTCTCTAAATAGAAATATGTTTGACTGATGCGACATGTGATAGCGTACCTTTGCTAACGTCTGTGTGGCGTCGCAATTCACACTTCCTGGACTTGTAGAAGGCTTAGGCGTGGCGGCGAAGGAAGGTTATGTGGCCAAGAGGTTGCGGCTTGTGAGCGGCGGTGATGTAGGGGTCAGCATTGATTAATGATTGCCACATTGGCCGCTCACACCTCCATACCCTCCCCGGGCCGCCGTCACCACCACCACCACCACCACCACCACCACCACCACCACCACCACCACCACCATTATGATTGCTGTTCATGGCCTGTATCTAAAAATGAGTTTCCTGCGCCTTCAGGGCCCACATGCAATACTGTGGCAAGTGCATGGCGCCGTCAGGTCAGAGTTCAAACGGTGTTGTAATCTAAGTGTTCTGTTATCGTGTTGGTGTTGTCGTTACCGTGGTCCTGGGGCCTTGAGGGATACCTGCACGTATTAAGTTCCGCTGTCATGAGGCTCAACCCTTACGCCCACGGCAGGTTCAGCACGAGACCGCAGTCTTTGGGAATGTTGATGAATGGAGGAGTAGAGGGAACGTGTGTGAAAGTGACCAAACACCTCGCCTTGGAGAGAGAGAGGGAAAAAAACTTATAGCTGGAGTTAGTTGGTCTCAGTGTCGCCTGGACCAGCTAGAATGTAAAGGCAATGTTCATCCCAATACCACCAGCCGGGTGTGATGCCAGCACTGGTGTGGCAGATCCACGCACATGACTCATTATTAACCCATGATGATGTATGAATCGTTTTATAATGATTTATTAATGCTTCCATTTATTTGTTTAGGACTTCCGGAGAGTCCAGCCTCCAAGGCGTAGTCGAAGGTTGGACTGATGCACATATAGAGGTGTCTTGTAAATTAGCCAATTTATTACCTGTATGGCACAACCATAGTACTGGCCAGCTTTTGAAATACACTTCACCGTTTGGCACTGAGTGAAAATTAAAGTTTAGGTCATCTCCATCATCAAAATGTGTGTGTGTGTGTGTGTGTGTGTGTGTGTGTGTGTGTGTGTGTGTGTGTGTGTGTGTGTGTGTGTGTGTGTGTGTGTAAGGGAAAAATCATGTGTAGGACATGAGCGCGGCGTGGCGCGGCGTGTAGTCGTTATCTGGCATCTAAGGACACGGCCTTCGACCCTCGCCCCACGCGCTGCACCGCGGGAAACTTGTCTTATCTCGTATCGCAATTGTGTTTGAGGATAATCGGCGCATCAGCATTCCGGGAGAAGTTTTAGGATGTTTTCATTTCAAAATATCTAATGGCGTGGGTGCGGCGATCCTAAGGTGGGGGAGGAGGTAAGGAGGATATAGGGTGTAGGAGTAGGAAAGGATGGGAATGTGTGTGTGTGTGTGTGTGTGTGTGTGTGTGTGTGTGTGTGTGTGTGTGTGTGTTTGCGTGTGTGTGTGTGTGTGTGTGTGTGTGTGTGTGTGTGTGTGTGTGCGTGTGTGTGTGGCAGAATGAATGAATGAATGTGGATGATGATTCATTCTGGAAGACGTAGGAAAAATATCGTTGAGATGATGAGTTCTACTTGTAAAGGGAACAGAAGATGCTGCAGTTATATAATGATAATTGTGTCTTAGTGATTGTCTCAGTAGTGGCTACCTCCTGCACCTCCACCCTAATACACACACACACACACACACACACACACACACACACACACACACACACACACACACACACACACACATCATACATCATACATCTTTCCAAGTGCCGTGTCACCAGTGCCACACTTTGTTGGTCCGTCCTGTGGCGCCTCTCTGGTACAGTCCTTCGTCACAACCTTGGCCCCATCCGACCCCCCCTCACCCCACCCCACCCTATCTTCCTCTGCTGCCTCGCTACGCCCTATCTCCTCGCCACACTGGGCCATCGTTTTGCTGCAAAGTGTTTTATTTTGTATATTATTTTGTTTCACTTTTATAAAGACAAGGCTTTTGAGGCTCTGAGAGTGGTGCGTCTTTTTACCTTCCTCAAAGAAAACAGCGCCTGAGCCATTAGTCGAGGGAGTTCGTGCTGGCGAGCGACTGCCTCAGTTATGTTCTTGCGGTGTATTTTTGTGGGGCATCGCCACTGGCGGAGGTAGTGGAGGAGAGTGGCCGTGGGAGGAGAGGCAAGGTAGGAGTGAGGAGGTGGTGGGGTGAGGAGAGAGGCTGTGATTGTGGTTGTGGTGGTGGTCAAGGGAAGGCAGTGGCGGAACTAAACTTCCCTCCTTGTGAACTACCGACACGAGAATGAGACGAGTAACTAAGTAGTGTTTATGCAAATTAAAAAGACGGCGCTGCGGCTTCAAGTACTTGGTGCAGTTTTATTAGGCACGGAAGGCGTGGTCCATCGACGAGCACCGTGGCCTGCCTGGCTTTCTCTGAAGACTATTGCACAGAAATGTCGTCCAGTCGTTGCCCCTCTCTGTCCAGCCCCATCAAGTATTGCTCTAGTATGTAGGATCAGTAATGATAGTCTACAGGTTCAATATTGATGGTTCTAGAGTCATAAACCTCAATTCTGCTTAGCCTGCCACTCGTTCACCATATAACCCTGCCTCCTGAGTAACCATCTCATGTCAGAATTCAACTGAATCCGCTCATCACGTGTCTAAACCGAGGGAGCCTCACACCCCACCCACCCACCTACTTACTGCACCTGTATGCTAATTCAGCCTCGCGTGCCCCAATACTTACTACATAAAATCTGACATGGAGAATCTCGCTGCAAATGATTGCTATTTAGTGAATTTTGTAATCAGACTAAGGAAACGGTAGATAAATACTAACAGAGTGTGCGGTTGGTTGTATGGTTTGAAGCTTGATTACAGGAACTTGAAGAAACTGTTAGATATACATATTGTTACTGGCTGGCTTTTGTAGATTCCTTATGGTGTTGCGTCTCACTAACTCATTTAGCAGCACACACTTTGCCACAAACAGTCCAGCACACATCCCTTGCAGCGTTCCTCTCCACACTGTCCAACAACACAACACTCACCCTACGTGCACCTCCTGGCTGTACCTGGTGTGTACGTGGAGCTTCGCACCTGCCCTCCCGCCACACCGACGAGGTAATATGCGTTGTTCACGTCGCCAAAAATACGCGCTACACTTAATTTGGTGTGTGTTTTGCTGGTGATTTTTGCCCCGGCCGGTGATGAGTCACTTCATTTCGGATTTTAATTACAGTCCTCAAAAGTGTTTTACAAATTAATGAAGCGCGATGTTATTGCTTGACGGGATGGTGGTGTGTTGTTGTTGTTGTTTTTGTTGGTGGTGGTGGTGTTCTTGTTGTTGGTGGTGGTGGTGGTGGTACGTACAGGCATATATCACACGTGTGTTTAAATGTATTCATGTATGTATCTGAAATATTTACATGTGTATCTAAAAGTGTTTATATATGAATGGTGTGACCTCATTTTTACCGACGCGACCAAAGCTGATCAGGGTGAGTTGTTAGTCTTCAGCACTACTCTCTCTCTCTCTCTCTCTCTCTCTCTCTCTCTCTCTCTCTCTCTCTCTCTCCTCTCTCTCTCTCTCTCTCTCTCTCTCTCTCTCTCTCTCTCTCTCTTTCTCTCTTTCTCTCTCTCTCTCTCTCTCTCTCTCTCTCTCTCTCTCTCTCTCTCTCTCTCTCTCTCTCTCTCTCTCTCTCTCTCTCTCTGAAAAGGAATCCCGCTACAATGAAAGTGAAATTATTATGATGCAACATCCTCGCTATCAGAGAGAGAGAGAGAGAGAGAGAGAGAGAGAGAGAGAGAGAGAGAGAGAGAGAGAGAGAGAGAGAGTGGGGGGGGGGGATGGGGGGCGACAGAGGCAAGGATGGTGTATCTGTCCTGCCTCGCGGCGGCCCACACGTGATGTTGGTCAGGTTGTGGGTGTTGAAATGACTCGTGTTGGCTCATTGTTTATTGTGTTGTCTTGTGGCTCTTGTTGTGTTTTTTTACTTACCTTTATGTGCAGCAACTACGTCTTGTTTTTTAACCTAATTTTCTTTCCTCTTGTTTGCAGGTGAGTTGGTGGATGCAAGGATCAGCTGACGGTGAGGTGAGGTGAGGCAACGTGTGTGTGTGTGTGTGTGTGTGTGTGTGTGTGTGTGTGTGTGTGTGTGTGTGTGTGTGACAGACAGACAGACAGACAGACTGGGATATCATTATCAAGGTCGAAGCCATCACCACTACCACCAAGCAGCAGCAAGTATGTTAGTTTTTAGCTATTTAATGAAGTAAGGGACCATTTATTTCTCTTTTTTTTCCTCTGTGTGTGTGTGTGTGTGTGTGTGTGTGTGTGTGTGTGTGTGTGTGTGTGTGTGTGTGTGTGTGTGTGTGTGTGTGTGTGTCACAGGCATGTTCTTGCTCCTGCCTCTCCTTGCCCCCCTCCCCACTTGTTGACTCACACTTTTCCTTATATATCGTGGTTCCTCCTCCTCCTCCTGCTTCTCTTCCTCCTACTTGTTCTTCAAATGTTTCCCAGAGTCTTAGTCATTATAACTTCATGTATCCCTAATTATGCTAGCAGTGAACAAGAACATCCACTGCCTGTTACCACCACCACCACCAGATTGGCGTTTTAATTGGGGATGTGGTGGTGATAGCTTGGGGTTACAGGCAACACATCCCTCCTTTCTCCTCCCCACCCTCCTACTCTTCCTCCAGCAGCAGTGACACTGAAGACACTGATTGCGGGTCAGTAAGGGGTGCATAGGTATGCTGTGATCAGCGGCTGCCTGATGGAGCACCGTGAACACATCGGCGTCACCTGTGTGGCCGATGGAGGTGCATCAAGGGTTGTGAAAGTGACGCACTGCTCACAAATTTCGATCATGTAGTACACAGCAACCTTTTGTATGCGGGTTCTGTGACTGTAACCTTGAAGAGTGGTGGTGATGGTGAAAAGGGACACCCAAGACTTGGGGGGAAGTGTTGATGCGTCGCTTAGCTGCCGGTGGATGCCTTATAAAATGGTGCATATTACCTTGGTGAAGTAGGTACCACTGTGTGTATTCCTTGATGGTGAGTCACCTACACCTGTATCGTTGATGGGACTTTGGCGAATCAGATATCTGAGTCTTACGGGGCTGTGTCGGAGGCTGACGGGGGACGGCTGGTCTCAGCCTCCTGTTCCTGGCCTCGCCTTGGACACACCGCCGCACGTATGCCAGTGGTCTTTCCTCGGCCGACATGGAGTGTCGTGCATTAACCTCCTTGATGTGTCTTCCTCCATCCTACCTGACCTAACCTTTACGTATTAGGCTGGAGGTCATTGACCCCAGACTCGGTGCTCCTGCCAAGCCAGTGTGTGTTGTGGGGAAGGTGGGTGGTGAGCCCAGCTTGACGGTTGGGGGAGGGGATTGAGGGAGGAAGGGACGGAGAGTCGTGGGAGTAACGTAGCGGGAGGCTTACGGAGCCTCGTGTGTTTATGTTTGCCGCCAGTCACGGCGCAACACTTGTCTCATGTGCTGCTACACGCATACAGGCTTACGCGACTTTGTACATGCCACTGCTCTCCCCTCCCCTCCCCCTGCGCCTGTCCTTCCGCAGCCAGGTGCTACTTCTTCCAAGAATGTATCAACTCCTTTCTCTTGTTGCCTGAGCACGTACCATCACAGTGTAGATGATTTCCTTAACCACTTCCAACGATCAGTGACTCGTGTAAACACGGTTGGTTTACCTGCACACTTGCATTGCTAATTATTTTATGCACACACGATCACATTCCCATCCAAACACACACAAGACCTGCCATATGCAGCAGAAGGCCAAAAGACCATCATGAATACGTCAGCTTCCTTCGCCTTCGCATAATTGATAAGCCCACATGTAGATAGGCTTTCATTTATTTTATGGGTCGCCTCGATAAAGGGTGTGTGTGCCGGTTCTTTGACCATCGCCGCCACAATATTTCTCACCGTCACAAGTGGAGACACAGGTGGCCCGCTGTGGCACAAGGTCAGGCCGCAGCTTCGACATAAGCGGTGACTTACTACTCGCTGCTTGTTTAACATCAACTCAGAACTGACACTTTACTCCCATGGCTGGCGTTTATTTGGTTTAGCTCTGTTGCAGCAGCTTACTTAAAGTTTTACTGCTCACACTTGTCTCGCTGCTGCTTGCCTTCTGTCAGTCAGCGTAACGACACCTCTGAAACAGCTGAATGGGCGTGAACAGCCTGGTGCATACAAGGCTTTCCTGTCTATGAACTGGCGGAACCGTGGACACGTGTCTGGAGAGGCTGTTTGTGGCCACCAGAAGTAAGCAATTTCTGAAAACCAGTGTGTCTGTAGGGGAGGTAGACACACGCTCACGCCCTCAATCTCACACACACACACACACACACACACACACACACACACACACACACACACACACACACACACACACACACACACACACACACACACCCACCCACCCACCCACCCATCCACGCACCCACGCACGCACGCACGCACGCACACACACACACACACACACACACACACACACTGCATCGACATGTCGTGTTAGATTGTTCACCTCCATTCAGCCCGATGCTTGCACTCCCTTGACAGTGAGCATTTTTATGCGGACGAAATTATGGATTTGCATAAACGTGTGAGGAAGGACGAGTGACAGAGGCGGTGAATGGAAGCGCGGATCTCTGAGGGGCTGGAGGGGTAGTAAGGTATGTGGTGGTGGGGAGGAGGGTGTTGTGTAGGGGCAGCAGGGTGGTGATACTGATTGTGTTTGGTTCAGTGATGGTGATTGCGTGTGAGGCTTATGATGGAAGGGGTGTGTAACAGTGTGTGTGTGTGTGTGTGTGTGTGTGTGTGTGTATGTGTGTGTGTGTGTGTGTGTGTGTGTGTGTGTGTGTGTGTGTGTGTGTGTGTGTGTGTGTGTGTGTGTGTGTGTGTGTGTGGAGTGTCAGTTAAAGCAGGAATGCCTCTCACCACCACCACTATCTCCTTAACAAAATGACACCCTACATCACCATCTCATCGCAATCTCCCTCGCCACAACGTCCCGAACAGGTACGTACACGCGCACGTGCAGTCACTGGAGGGCTACACCAAGCACCGCCCTTGTGAGAGTGATGATGAAGTCAACATTACTTCATTTTTTAATACTGTAATAAAAAGCAAAACCTGTGATTACGGAAATTTTAGAGCATTTAACACAGCTTGAAAACTAGTTTGAATGTAATTAAGCTGGGAAATTTTTTTTTGTTAAGTGATGATGCGTCCCGGGGAAGGAAATAATTAGTCGCGTAAACCTGGATGGATTAAAGGCTAGTTCCTCTCAGCACGAGAACTGTTGACTGGGTGGTGGCTGGGTGGCCGCCGCTGGATTATTGAATACCAATGAGGCAGTTAGTCACGGGATGTTGTTGGGCACACAGCCGCCAGCTGCTGCAGTGTTGGCTCCTGGCGTGTCCTCGGACCATGATGCTGCCGTGGGGTGTTGTGGTGGTGGTGGTGGTGGTAACTGGCCGTATCTCCTCGATGCTCATCGTCAGAATGTTGGTTGTGTAGTAGTTGTAGTGGTGACGTGATGTGTTCTCAAGTAAGAAGAGAGTTGTGTTTTTATCGGTGATGTTGTACGTCAGAGCTCTACCATTAGAGCGTGTTTTTGTATTATAATTGTTTATTTATCTGTTGGATAGCTAAGTCAAAAAGCTCAATACAAATGTCAATCGGTGATCAGGAAACACTTGTATTCCGGGTACATACAACCGTTGTCTGTTTATGAATTTTTTCATCGTTTGATGTAGTGTTGGTTACCGAGTGATACTTGATACCTTTGTTTTCGTCCGCGAGTTGTGGTCACGGAAGTAGCCATTACTAATAAGGCACAAAGATGGAAGTGACGTCGGAATGGTTTTTGTGTGGGTGATATTGCTGCCTCGTGCCTCTGGAAGTGAGCTGCGTGCTGCCTTCTTACAAACTAAGAAAGTGTCAGTTTCACTTGAAGGCCTGTGGCAGGTGGAGTCGCGCTGAGTGAGTGGTGAGTGCGTGGGGTGCCTGTCGGAGGCTCGGGAGCAGTATGGAGGGGTCGTGTGGCGGCCCCGGCGGCTGCCGGTGACCAAAGTTGGGACAATAATTCCCGACGATTGCTCACTCCACGCTTGTCGCTGTCCAATATTTCTCCGGCGGCACACGCGGGGGCCTCCTGCCTTTTGTCTTCTCCCTTGTTTTGTGACTCAACCCGTCGTGGGCCAGCGGGACGGCAGCTCCCAGACTCTTATTGCCTTGGTGACTCCCTCCCCTTCCCACCCGGCAGTGGCCGTCCCTTGCTCACTGTCCCCTGTTTTACTGGTGCTGTCTGCCTCCCCCCTCACTTTTACCCCTGTTTCACTGCCTCTGCATCACCACCCTTTTTGCACTGCC
The DNA here is from genome assembly GCA_036785275.1 of Cancer borealis. Taxonomy (NCBI): domain Eukaryota; kingdom Metazoa; phylum Arthropoda; class Malacostraca; order Decapoda; family Cancridae; genus Cancer; species Cancer borealis. The sequence goes on from JAXIVD010002484.1 coordinate 29,850, forward strand.
TTCCTGTGACTCCCGTGTCCCTTGCTCTGCCCCACCGCCTAGTTCTCTACTCCGTCTATTCACCCTAGCGTGTAGGTACCCCATTAAACTACCACCATGTCTTATTGGTCTTTTTTAAATAATCTTTGCACTCCATATTTGACCCTTGACCCTCTGTTTTCCAATACTTCCTCATCCGCTCGTCAGGAACTATCACATCTGATAAATGAGTCACTTTAGTGAGCAACAGTATAACATATTATCGATTGATTTATTTGCAAGATGTTCAGCAACAATAATCATATGAATGCAGCCAAGATAAATCGTCTAATATCAAGCACAGTGATGCGTTCAATCCCAACCTCGCAGCTTCGCAGTCCACCCACCGCCTTCCAGCCTCCCAACCTCTTCGTCTATCCCCACAGTCTCGCAGCCTCCCACCCCTTAGCCTCTCAGTCTCCTATGCTCTTAGCCTCTAAACCTCGTAGCCTCCTAGCCTCCCATCCCCTCAGTCTCTCTGCTTGGCCGAGTATGCGAGTCATGGAACACAATTACGGAACTGGACACGTGCGTCTGAGGTATGATTATTAAAGTGGTGCCATAAAGAGGAGCGGTTGGCGTGCAATTATTCAGCGGCTGCCATATTCAATCCGTGAGATGGACGTGAGGCAGTGGCCATTATTTATGAATGTTCGTTAAAAGTGAATGCCACTCTAAGGAAGGAAAGGTCCAGGCGAGGGGAAAACTTGAGCATTCCATCCCATCCCTCCACAGGACACCAAGCATTCCACTTACTCCCAGGCCTCCAGGACATCACCCCACCCCTTAATATTGAACAATCTACCTTGTTTCACCTCAGGGCACTGAACACACTTCCCACTCCCTCTCTCCAGGATACTGAGCACCCTATCCAAAACCACCTTCAGAAACTGGCCTTTCCACCACACCACACCACAATACAACCCACCACACCACCTCGTATTACCTAACATAACCTCGTACAATCTTCCCCGTTGGACACTGAACATCCCTCCAACACTAACACACCACACCCCTCCTTGAACACAGCACATCCTCTTACCCTAACACACCGCCCAATTCCATCACACCCTTAAACATTGAGGGTCGTGACGCTGTGTGTGGACTTGTACTTCACAGCTTCCTTGAAAGCATCAGGTCTTAGCCTGGTCTGGCGGCCTCAGGGCCACGTCTCGACAAACTTGATGGTCTTTGGCTCGATTTATGGCCCTTGCCAAGACCTGCTTCATTGTAAGGCAACTCGACCACTGATCATACAGCCTGCACAGGGCCTCCACCTTGCTCCTCTCTTCACCTGACCTTCGCTATGCTGCTCGTCGCTTCACAATTATCTTTGGACACCTCATGTCCTCTTAATTTATTTAATTGCTTATTTATGTATCATTACCTGACTTACTATATTTGTTTTATTTATCCACATTATTATAATTTATCTTTTATCTTTCTTGTATGTCTATTTGCTTATGTTTGTTATATTTAGCAGTGAGTCTTGTCTGACCATTATTCACTCACCGTGGGAGGATCAGTCACACCGGCCCAGGACAAATCAAGTGTCGCGCTGCTTTCTTTCCCATAAGACATTCATGATATAACGACCACCATACAGGATTTATTGATCTGTTATGTTTACAATGACAACGAGCTGCACGTTTTAGCGACATACACACCGAAAGACACATACACACATGATGTAATGTTCATTGTACCCAAAGGTCCTTCAACAAACTTGACATGACTCCTGTGTTGCTTCGTCGATGAAGGAAAGCATTAAGAGTCTGACGTCCGTATTCAATAATCCCTTCTCGTTAACCTTTGGTAATAGTCGTATAAATCTCCGTAAGTTCGTATGGTTCATCCTCAGCACACCAGCTCCACTTGTAACTAGTTATCATTCTTTTTTTTCTTCTTGTGTTAATCCTACACTGTTTATATCATATTAATAACACGGCAGTGAAGTAGCTGCCTGCGAGCACTGGAGCATAAAATGAACATGTTCAGGTCCAGCAGGATAGGTTGGCTAAGAGGCAGGAGGAAGGGGTGGTAGAAGACAGGCGCGGTCGTCACATGGTGCTCCGCCCTGGGCCCTTCTTCGCCCGCAAAAAAATACAGTACGTACGTACCTGGGAGATGTGTAGCATCGTCTACCAAATAGATGGTCCTCTTGTCCTCCTACCCCATCCCTCCCTCTCCTCGCATCCTGCAGCCTCCACAGCTTAGGGTGGTTGACACTGCCTGCTACTCGGTGACGCTTGCACTCACCCACCACTAAGGGGCGCTCACCACACACACACACACACACACACACACACACACACACACACACACACACACACACACACACACACACACACACACACACACATGATTATTATTCATAATGATAATAATATTGATAATAAAGATAATAATAATAATAATAATAATTATATTATTGAGAATGATAATAGCTGTAATAACAATACTAGTTACTAGCATTATTATTATTACCATAAATATTATTAGTCTACACAGACATAACAAAAAGTTGTCCTTGAACGGACCACTTCTTCAAGGGCTCGCCACTCACCACTCGCGACAATCCCCCTGCCCCCCCTCCCCCCAACCACAACCACAATGTACCGTACGTGCCGCCACCTCTGTACGTTACTCCCTGCCTCCGCTGGTACTCTTTGTGTACCCTGGTTGATACCCTCTCTGAACTCCACACTCACTGCATCCTATCCTACCTCGGTCCCTACCACGCATCATAGTAAAGTAAATATACCATACTTGGGCTACGCCTCCTCCACCACCACAGCGGAGTCACGAGGAGCAGTATACTCGTACCTGTGTGCCGGATGTGTGTGGACAGGTGAGACAACACAGCCGGCAACCCACCGACCGAGGCGACTCCCAGGGCTGGACCACCACCTGCCACGCCACGCAGGGGTCATGACCTTCCCGTTCACTTCTGTCTACCGTGCCTGTCATTACTAGCTCTAGACGGGGCTTTATCGTCTCCACGCATGCCCCGCCCTCCTCATCAAAGGCTGCCCCCATGTAGACCTGGAGACCCACTAATGATGACAAATAATGAGTTTTAGGGCAGAAGGATTGTATGTCTAGATGAAGCGACTGAATGTTGGTTTGTGATACTCGTTCATATGTGACGCTGTTCAACACTGCCCTGAGACTGTGGCTATCCTCGGTGAAGGCACAGACACGTACTACCACACAACACACATACACTCACACACGTGCTATTATAAGCACAAACACCACCCTCACCCGTACTCAACCTACCTGTCCACGTGGAGAATATCCCGCCCCCGCCCCCCACCCCCCTCTCATTACCTTCCTCGCACCCTCACGCCACCTCCTTCCGCCACACACCACCACTTCACACCTGAGTTGACATGACAAATCCCATCCAAACCCCAGAAAATAAATAAAAATAAATATAAACTAAAAAACACAGCTTTATATATTTTTTTTCTGTAATTGTCAAGTTTATAATACACACATTTTATCTATTTATTATTGATAGAAAAAAGATAATTGGTTATGTTGAAAAAAAAATGAACACAAAAGTCTTCCATCCCTAGTTTAGAGGTGTTCCTGGAGGTGGTCTTTGGTTCTCCTCACCCGCGCCTGGCCTGCGAGGGGAACGTGGCGCCACCTTCCTCTGTATCCTTTTGTCCCATCTGTCAGTCTTGCTCGTCCTTGCTTCGTGTGTCTTGTGTCATTGTTTCTCATGTGCCTTGATCTTATTTTACCGTGTCTTTGTTTGGTTGTCAGTGTATCTCTCTCTCTCTCTCTCTCTCTCTCTCTCTCTCTCTCTCTCTCTCTCTCTCTCTCTCTCTCTCTGTCACACGCGCGCGCGCGCACGCACACACACACACACACACACACACACACACACACACACACACACACACACACACACACACACACACACACACACACACACACACACACACACACACACACACACACACACACACACACACACACACCTGCCACCACTTAGCGCCCCCTCTCCTACGCTAATCTTGTCTCTATTGTAACCTCTTGACACTATCTTTCTACCCCCCACCTCTCTCTCTCTCTCTCTCTCTCTCTCTCTCTCTCTCTCTCTCTCTCTCTCTCTCTCTCTCTCTCTCTCTCTCTCTCTCTCTCTCTCTCTCTCTCTCTCTCTCTCTTTTTTCACCCTTGCCTCAACACTTCCTCACTTACCTCCTCCTCCTCCTCCTCATACGGCCCACACCACCAAACAACACATCTCCTCTTTCTTCTCCTGCAAAATCTTCTTCACGCCCTTCTTCCTCTTCTCCCATCCTCCCATTTACTTATAGTCATGGTCCACAAATATATTAATTAGTTTTCAACCTGAATTAGGCTTCGACTCCCTTCCTCAGCGTGGCGAAAGGCTATAAGAGCAGCTGGTAGCTTACAGGAACACTCACTCATCAGCCTCTTGGTTCACATTCGCTGCTAGGAGGAAGCATTAGTCAGGGCGATGCTGCTGGGTTCGTAGACGGACGGAGGAGATAAAGTTCTTGAAGAGTGAGGGAGTCTGGTCGTCTTCGGAATTTTCCTGGTCGGTAGAGGAAGGGATGGCTGGTTAATTACAGGTTACACTGATGATGAGAAACCCGCCACGCCTCATTAAATTGTCTCACCGCGACCTAATTTTACTTTATATCACTTCCACCCTCACGCCCAGCCACACTCTCCTTGCCAGTCAGCACCGCCCTCACTCACTCCCACCGTGCTTCTAATTCCCTCAATACTCCAGACTTTACGGAGTTTCCCTTTAGCATATACCAAAGGAAGAGAACTCGTCCCTGTTAAAAAAAGGTAAAAAGAAATCAGGTTTTATTTTTAGAGAGAGAGAGGAAAAAAAAGAGCTAGTTCTAGTATGTAGTTCCTCTGAGACACTTGGCTGTACATGACTCGTTCTGCGTGATGGAATTCCGAGGTTGTTTGATTAAGCCTACCAGTTTCATGACGTTCTGTTACGTGAACACTACTACGATTCTATGGGATGTGGACGTAAGGCTCTGTGTACAAATAAATTCGTCTGCTGGTGTATAATGGTTGACAGTTTTAATGACTTGTGGTCTATAAATAAAGGATTTGTATAGTCGTAACGTTGGCAGTGAGACATGTTGCGATAACTTTTTTGTTTTGTTTTTGTGTGCACTGTAAAGAGGGTATCAGTGTGTGTGTTGAAACCGTCCTGTACAACACAACATTACTGCAGATGAGGATATACTATTAATGTTGGGTAATTATATGTCTTGAATTGTCAGTGTGTATTTGGTCTCTAATTCTGTTATTTTATGCAATTTAGTTTTTGATTCATGTATATGTGATTTCCACGTTAATGTGCTGTCAATGATGATATTCAAAATCTTTATTTAGTGAATTTGATTTAATGTTAGATTGTCAATTTTAATATTTATATGAGGTGTTTACGTCATAGATGAATGAGGTATAACGTAGTGAGTTTTGCTAATGGATTGTTCACTTATTACTCTTTATTCAGTTTGATACAGACGTGAGTTCTTGATTTTAAGTGATTTTTAGCTCACTTATGTTTGCCATTTATGAATATATTTATGTAATCGGCGGAAAATAGTAAAACATTTAGTGTATTCCTGCTGCGTGTGTTATTAATGTATATCAGATATATATATATATATATATATATATATATATATATATATATATATATATATATATATATATATATATATATATGGCTGGGTCTGTGCTGTATCTTTACAGCATAGCCATCTAAAGTGAGCACCTTACCGTAGGTGACATCAGACATTTAGTTCGTTTGAAAACCCTTGGTCGTCGATGATTTTTTTTCTCTCTCTCTCTCTCTCTCTCTCTCTCTCTCTCTCTCTCTCTCTCTCTCTCTCTCTCTCTCTCTCTCTCTCTCTCTCTCTCTCTCTCTCTCTCTCTCTCTCTCTCTCTCTCTCTCTCTCTCTCTCTCTCTCTCTCTTTCTTTCTTTCCGCTAAGCTTGGTGTCTGCAGACTGGTAAGTGCTTGGCCATGGGGTGAGGTGATCAAAGGTGTACCCAACGTGTGGCCGACGCATCCCTCTTCGAGTTTGTTAAGGTAGACTGACAAGGGTTGTTAATTACACACTTCATTATTACACACTATTAAGTCTTGGATTATTATCTCATATTTGCATTCAGATGACGTCGACGAGGAAGTAGAACGTTCTCATGAAACTGGGTTTCGAATTTCAGGTTTTTTCTGTGTGTGTGTGTGTGTGTGTGTGTGTGTGTGTGTGTGTGTGTGTGTGTGTGTGTGTGTGTGTGTGTGTGTTTTACAACACGCGCGCCTTGATGGTGTGAAGAGTACAAATGAGGATGAGTGGCAGATGAAGGGTGAGGCTGCTTGCTGCGTAAAAAGTAGTGGTGTTGTGTCCGCTGCTGCCTCCACTTGACCTGTGTGGCAGGAGTGTTCCCTGCCTGGGTGTCTTGTGGCTGCGGGGTGGCGGACGTAACCTTACGGGTCGCAGCGGCGGCGCAGCTTAATGGGCGGGCGACGCGTGTGCCACCTGACGCCCGCCGGCCGCCGTAGGCCACTCTGTCTTCAGAGATTTAATTTAATTGTTGTGGTCACCTTGCCTCTCAGCTTCTTTTTCTCTCTTCGCCTCCGATGCGCCTGTATGTCTCGTCACCTTACAGTGTTACAAGTAACATTTTTCTTGTAATGGTGGACGGTGTTGGTGCAGCAGCATGGAACGAGCCTATGATTCAGTGCAGTGGTGCGTGGCTCAACCATAGCATAACAACCACAAGAATCTTAAGACGGCAGGTGGCAGTGCTCCCGGCCTGTTGCTGCTGCCGGCCACGACCTCCACCTCTGTCCCGACTGCGGCGACCAAGGGGTCAGTGTACGGGAAGCTGTGCAGTTGGTGTCAGCCGGCAGCATGAGTGTGGGCGTAGGCGGAATGGCGCGGGGTGAGCGTCCGTAGAGCCCTTTGGGGCAGCGGGCCGCCCATGATGCTTCCATCCAGAGCTTTGCCGCGGAGACGCATCAAGGTAATAAGTACTCACAAGTCTTCACATAACGCTACACAGCTTCCCGCCTTAAGTCACAGTTACCACCACCACCATCACCACCACGCGTCTAGAGCCGTCCATCTTTGTTGCCCTAGTGTCTTGGAGGCACACCTGGTAATGTGAGAAAGGCGGCCGCGTGGCCAGTTTTGAATTGGACCGCACAATGATGACTATTTGCCACCGCAACAAATTACCATTGTCCACCAGTTGACTGATGTTACCAGTAAAGGAAACTTGTTATTACCATATATTATGGTGAGTCCTATGCTATCATTACTATGAGGAACAAGGTGTAGGCCGACGTGGCTGGCTGTCCACCTGGCTTGGCCACCAGCTTCCCCGTGTGGCCTGGTCTGCCGGGACCGGCAGTGCAGTGAATAGCCCTGGATGGGCCCACCACCCGCAGAGCAGCTCAGCTAGCCAGTCACTGATAGTCTTCAACAAAAAATTAAATAGGCGTGCTTGTGGTGCATCCTCTGTGACAAGTCGCTTGACACAGCAGCCCCACTTTGGTTTTGCATCCGAGTGTAGCTCACACTTAGACATGTTCCATGATACCTTGGGTTTCTTTATTAGGCAAGTAAAGACATGTTCCTCAGCACTTTCGAGGTGTCTCTCTCTGGGACTTGGATTCATTTGGTCGTTATCTTACTCGTGAGGCATCCTGAGCTACAATGATAGATTAGTAGTGTTACTACTACTACTACTACTATTACTACTACTACTACTTATGATAATGTACTTACAGATTCCTGTGGTTTCTCTCTTACTCTTACTGTCCGCCTTTCCTTGTATGTTGATGAATTCTCGTGGCACCCACCGGGAAGATGGGTAGCATCACAAGGTGTCTGGATGATGTCCGTGAATGGGGCCCAAGGAGACGGTCTGGTCTGTGTTGGTTTGAGTTAATGCGGTGTAGATTGAAGACGATTATCGTGGAAAACTTAATCTTAATGCAAGTTTTGTGGGAGATCTAGCTGACGATGTGAGCGCTGGGACCTACTGCCGCTGTTATTGTTGTTGTAGACAATGCCAGAATCATGGGCTTCCTGAATTAACTTGTTTCTTTCTTTGTTGCAGGTAAGAGTGAAATCTGACGCAGCGTTCTACAAGCATGATGCAACCTCAGGCGACGACCTGGCAAGTACAGTGCTTTCAGCTCCTTCGCCAGCCAGCGGGAGTCATGACGTGCTGAGAGGGTTGGTTACGGGACGGGGCCAGGAAGCGGACTGAGGCTTGTGGTGGTAGTTTCATGCATTTCACGCCCTTATCTGGGTGGGGGCGGTGAGGGTACTGCGTACTCAGGAGCGGAGATCGGGGAATTGTGTGTGCCTGGAGGTGAGGAGGACGAGGGGTGCGGCGTGCCCGGGGGTGAGAGAGGTTAGGGGGAATGGGAGCAGTGCTGGGCGAGTGCCAACCTTTGTGCCCCAACACCGGGACTCCCTTCCCCACCACAGACCCCTTCTCTTCCACTGCTACGCTAACTCCTCCCCTGCTGCAGCTCCGTAGGTGGCGCGTACACACACACACACACACACACACACACACACACACACACACACACACACACACACACACACACACACACACACACATACACACACCTTCCTATGCCCTGTCGCGATCCAGGTGTACCCTTTCACTTGTATCCCGCGGGGGTCACCTAGTGGCAGCTGAGTGCATCTTGAAGGGGAAAGGAGAGCAGTATGTGTTAATGCATCAGATGGTTTACACTTATAGCTAATGTCAGGTTCTTTCAGGCTGGAGAAAGTAACGCTACTGATTTACTCACCTTTTTTTTCTTGCACGAGTGAAGTGTTCGTCGCGCGGGTGATTGACAGATGCATGTTTGGCCCGCGGAGGAGGGTGTTAGCTTGTCATTACGGCGCCCTGGGTGATGGATGACGAGCTTCCGCCGCTGCCTAACCCAGTACCGTCCTGTTTGTGAACTGGACTCGGAGTGAACAGCGAAACAAAAGCGTAATAAGGAAGACTTACCTACGTCCTGTCCTCGCCGCTGTGTCATAACGCATTGCCCTTCCACCCCCCCTTCCCCCTTCCTCTTTGTCAGACTGAAATAAGCAAGAAAAAACGCGCTAAATTATAATACTCTAGCCCTCCCCCCCCCCCCCCCCCACCACAAAAAAAAAATACGGAGAAATAAGTAATTGCCAATGAGATATTTTATTGTTAACGATGGACAGCCATTACGATGTGCCATTTTTTCCTTCTTTTATCCGTGTTTGGATACTTCACCTGGTCACCTGATGAACAGACCGGAGATTCCTACCTGGCACACCTTCCCCCCTCATCCCTTCCTTCCTCCATCCACCCTCACACACCCCACCCTCACACACCCCACCACCACCACCACCACCACCACCACCACCACCACCACCACCACCACCACCACTACCACTACCCCTCCACCCCTCCCCGTCCATTCCCTGAAATCTTTTGATGGCGCAGTAATTAAATGCTGGTAATATTTGCCGAAAACTTTTGTTGAAATGAATCTAATTAGTGAGAGAAAAACACGCCTCCGAATGTTTCATGTAGTCGTGGTCTTTTATGTTGACGCGTGTGATGGATGGTGGCTTAAAGGGTGGATGGTGGTGGTGGTGGTGGTGGTGGTGTGTTGACGTGGCCCTGTAAGTGTGGTGGTGGTGATGCTGGTGATGTAACGCGCTGCTATTTGCTGCTCCTGTGCTCGTGTTGGGCAGCTTTTCTTTTACTTGTTCTAAAGGCTGGGCACGTATCGACATCCTGGTGGTGGTGATGATGGTGATAGCATTGTTGTTGTTGTTGTGAGGTAAGGTGATACGGATGTGGTGGTGTTGACAGTAGTAGTAGTAGTAATAGTAGTAGTAGTAAGGCTTTGTGTAAACAGGTAATGGTGCGGTGTGGATGTAAAGTGTAAAACTAGTGGAAGTGGATGGATAGGAGCGATAAAAGTGAAGGGGAGAGAGGCAGGTCGGGTTTGTAGGGGTTGTGTAGTGGTGGTGTCAGAGGCTAGTCTAGTGCAAGGGCTGGGTGGAGCGGGATGGCTCAAGAGACTGAAATGAAGGGAGAGGGGAGGTGGGGTGACAGGTTGTCGGACACACTTCCTTCTCTCTCTCTCTCTCTCTCTCTCTCTCTCTCTCTCTCTCTCTCTCTCTCTCTCTCTCTCTCTCTCTCTCTCTCTCTCTCTCTCTCTCTCTCTCTCTCTCTCACACCAGTAAGAGAGGATTCCCAAGATGTCTCTGTTTGATTGATCTATAAATGGCTCAGCCTCCCTCTCCTTACCTCCCTTCCCTCGCACCCTCCGTCACCCTCGGAGCAGACCCGTGTGCCAAGATGCCAAGACGTAAAGACGCTAGCCCTGCCCCGTCCCGTCCCGGCCCGTCCCGTCTTCCACCGCCCCGCCCCGTCAGATTCCCTGCTGCTTCTTGCACTTAGGGAAATAAATATCACTCCGTCTCTATTTTGCTCCACCTCTCGACGGTTCTTGACTCCGGGCCTCGCTCCGAAACAGCGGGCCTTTCTCCAAGTGTCGCCCCTCCACCCCTTCTTCCTATACAAGGGTTTTTGGTCGTGTGTCTCCATTTGTGGCGTTCATATCCGTCCTCGCTGACTGTCCTCGAGTGTTCTCTTGTCAACACTTAATGAATAGTCTCTCTCTCTCTCTCTCTCTCTCTCTCTCTCTCTCTCTCTCTCTCTCTCTCTCTCTCTCTCTCTCTCTCTCTCTCTCTCTCTCTCTCTCTCAAAAAGTTATTGTGGCTGGCGATGGTGGTCAAGAGGCCTATCCACTCGTGTTCCTCTGAGTCCACGTCCCGGCAGTAAGCTGGCGCTGGTTCTCTCCTTCCCTGGAGCTTTCTTCTTAACTGTGATAATTAAACGGCTGTGCGGTGGTTAGGTTGTAATTCGGAGTTTTATGTTCTTTCCCACATGGGAAGTACATCAATAAGGTGAAAAACAGTGTTTCAATTGTTGACTTTCCTTTACGTTGCTTGAAAAACGAAAGCAGACAATGGCCTGGCTTCAACCAGTTACATACTTTCTCCGGCGAGAATAGTGCTGCTTTAGTCTGCCTCATTACGGCGGGAGAAATCTGAAGGCCTGGTGCCTGCAAGCATTACTCCCGCCGCTTGCTGCTTTAATGGTGTTCACTATTTTTTTAATTTTTTGTAATAAATAGTAAGCCTATTTCTTTAAAAATGAAATGTTAACCCACATTTTTTTCCAATGCAGTAGTCTTGTAAAGATTGAGGCTGAGGGCGGAGAGAGAGTAGAGGGACTTGTAAGTAGGAGTAGATGTGTTCCTACCTCAGTTTAAGTATTAGGCCGAGAAAGTATGTTTATGTGCTGAGTCGTGTGTCTAGTGATGTGGATGGTAGAGGGACAGAGGGGTGAGGCTGGCCTTGGGAAGGTGAGGGAGTCCTGCGGAAGTCCCCAGGTAGACCCCCACGCCGGCTGGTGCTACCTGTCCTGCATCACTTATAGGGAACATCCTCCTCGTCTGTGTGTTAGCATTCTCTTCTTGAGTATGACGTGTTTTTCTAAACAGTCTGGATCATGCGGATGTAGAGGTGTGTATCCAAGGGGTGTTGGGAGTCCTCGGAGGTGACCCGCCTTGTCTGCCGCCTGTACACATAACATGGGTCGCTGCGGTGAAGGCCGCGCGTGCAGGGTGTCGGTCAAGGTGGAGGCAAACACTTCCACTGTCCCGCTCAGCTGTACACCACGCCGCGTAAGGCCCCGCCACTCTGGGTGCCGCTGGGGCGTGGACGGCCTGCTGGGAGGAAGTGATTTTCACGTCCTGTTCTGAAGGCCCGTCCGCCCCCTTGCTCCTTGCTCCTCCTTCATTCTTTATGGCTAATTGAGTCTTGTCAACACATTATTACGAAGAATGCCGATCCTCACCTGGCCTGGCAGGGCGAGTCAGTGTGTGTCAACCTCTTCTCCCTGTGTGTGTGTGTGTGTGTGTGTGTGTGTGTGTGCGTGCGTGCGTGCGTGCTTGTGCGCTCTTACTTAGGGGAAAAAAATTTTATTTATTTATTTATTCATTAATTAATTTATTTATTTAATCAGTGGCAGGTGTTAGGAAGGTCTCACGTGGCACTAGTCAAGACTGACGCAATTGAGTGAACGTACCGATAGTGACCGAGGATTATTTTATCAAGTGTGGCAGATGAAGTGGAGTAGAGGGCCGCGCTATTGACTTTGCAGGCAGGAATCGGCGCGGGCATCAGGGTGAGGCGCGAGCTGCTTTTTGCGGTGTGTCTCCCGTCAGTGAGGTGTGCTCTACTCCGCGCCAAGGTAAACAACTCATTGATTACCGACGCAGGAGGTGGTCTTGCCATCGGCCCCGCCCCTGCCCGCTTTCGTCTACAGGCCTCCTTCGTATCGCTTCCCAGGAACACCACCTTAGAGGGCACATCACAGCCACATTTTCTTCAGGTTTCAGTGTTCCGTCGTTGTGGCCTCAGCTGTCTCCTTGATCCCTGCCAGTACATGACGGACACTAAGGGGAGTGTGTGGCCGCCAGAATACATTACATAAGAGTTCAGGATTAAGGTTATTG
>JAXIVD010002484.1:47500-50000 GCA_036785275.1 Cancer borealis
ACATCCTCCAAATAACCTCGCCTTACACACAGCCTCCTCCGTTACCACCGCTTCCTGGCTTCCCTTCTCTTGACTTACGTTGTTGCCTTCCGTTGAAGTAGAAGGACGTGTAGGTGTCACGGGCCCTTGTGTGCGTGCTAGGCTATCCACCCTTGATTGCTGGCAGAGAGAGTAACACGTAGTCCATCCTTAGCTTATACGTCGGGCGCTATGGCCGAGTTGGTTCTTGAATGTATTTATTGGAGTGGTTACAGACGTGGAGGTCGTAAGTGTAGGTGTTGTATATGGTCGTCCCTGTTGCTAGTGGTCGCGAGGTAAGCTACGAGTGTGTAGACAGCAAATCTTACCCACTGAGAATACGTGTGTTCAGACCCCGGAGACGAGCGGCATCTGGGAGAGAGATGTACTCTCCTCGTGTTCAGAGAAGGTTGTATAAGAAGGGACGAGGTTGGGAGGGCGACGGGAGAAGTACAAATGGCGGTGTGATAGGTGCAGAAAGGGAAGGTAGGGAGCAGGACGTTACTGAGGAAAGGGTGAAGGTTGTGTTGGGGGGTGAGGGGTGTGGGGACTCACCCGGCACTGATTTGTGGGAGGCACGGGGCAGTGGGCAGGCAACTCGGCCCCGGGCCACACACAACCTTGGTGACTATCCCCCCTCCCTCCCATCATATCTCCCTCCTTCTCCCCCACCCCGGGCGCCTGTACTCAAACCCCTCTTTTTGTGGTGCTGATTATTGCAGTCGCTGTCAATAATGTTACAATCTTGATACTCCCATTCATTTTAACATACCGTACCTGCTTTTGCGTGTGTGTGTGTGTGTGTGTGTGTGTGTGTGTGTGTGTGTGTGTGTGTGTGTGTGTGTGTGCATGTGTGTGTGTGTGTGTGTGTGTGTGTGTGTGTGTGTGTGTGTGTGTGTGTGTGCCTCGTCGCTTGCCCGTGCCAGTCTGTGATTTTTTTAGTCTTGGTTTTTGTCTGTTATTGACAATTAATACCGTGGCGGCTGAGGAGATCCCAGTAATGCTCATTTTTATCCTGATTTGACAGTAATTCAGATTTTTGTTGCTGATTGTTCGCTCAGGAATTACTAGAGAGACAGAAAGAGAGAGGTGGTAGTGGTTGTAGAAGTGTTGGTTGTTGTTGTTGGTGTTCCCGTCCGTTCTGTGTTGTAAGCATGACCTTCCAGCAGTGAGGGGCTACAGTTGGCATTCATGGTGTGTGGTGACGAACACGGATGTACACGTAACAGCTGGAGTCATACAAAGAAAAAACTTCCTTCTCTTCTAAGATGTCCCATTGGATGAATATTCTTTAGCAATATGTATATGGTCATGCCCTTTAACGCCACACACTTAGGATGCATCAATACTGTCACCTCTGTTTAGGGTAGATTAAGGGTAGGTTTCTTTGCAGCACGTGGTTTATAAGGTTACAAAGGTAGAACAGACAGCAAGTCTTACTGGAGTACAGGGATTGTGGTGGTTGTGGCGTGCTTTGTGTGAAGTGTTGGTGGAGTGGATTCAATGAAGGTTTTCTACAAATTATCCGCAGGACTTGAGTGGAGGTGGTAATGTTTTCTTTCTCGGTGGGGCATAATGGGAGGCGGAGGAACTGCGGTATTTGTCTTTTACCGTCAACATGAGGCAGAAGTTTGTTCATCGCTAATGTTGTGGGCCAAGCCTGGTCGTAGACTGACGTGTGGCCTGATTATCACCTGGCATAGGTAATGAGGTCGTCTGGTGTTTTGACAGAGTATGGTGAGCTGCCGTGTTTCCTGGGTTTTGACGTTTAGTGTAACGGTTAAAAAGGCGCCGAGCCAAGGCACTGCAGCCTCCACTCTCCCTCCTCAAAACCATCAGTGCCCTGACGCTTGCACTATACCCTTGTGACCACCTGGTGTTCCAGTTTGTCCTGTAACCACGAGTCTTGCCAGTGTGCTGTTTTTGCTAACGTTACCTTTGCGTTAGTATAATTAGAAACTCACAGACTTGAGTGCTTAAGAGCTTTGTGGAGGTTAACGTAGGGGCGGGATGGTCACGGAGGCAAAGGTGGGGAGCATGTGAGTCAGCTTGCCCAGAACGGTGGGCATAATTGGTTGTAATAACAGGCGAGCAGCTCCTGTAATGGGCGCGTAATGTGGGCGTATGTTGGTGGTAATGGTTCAGAGCGGGTGGCCTGCTTTGTTTAGGGGTCCTGGACAAAAGCAGAGGCCGACGATGAGCCTCAGCCCTCGTATTAAGTCATTCCACGGTCTGCGGCTGCCGGTAACCACTTGATAATTGTTGGGGGGCTGCCTCGGGCCTGATTTGTCACCGACCTGCTGGCGCTGTGGTCTTCTGGGCCCAGATCTCTGCCACCGGGATACAGGAGCACACGTGTGTGTGTGTGTGTGTGTGTGTGTGTGTGTGTGTGTGTGTGTGCGCGGGGGGTGGGTGGGCGGGCGGGCGGGGGTGGGTGGGTGGGTGGGTGTGTGTGAGTGAGTGTGTGTGTGTGTGTGTGTGT
>JAXIVD010002484.1:55000-59115 GCA_036785275.1 Cancer borealis
GAGACAGTCTCACCATGTTAGCCTTTGAACCTCTAGTGAGTAAGACTCGTTTGGGGGGAATAAGTTGGCACCGAATCATGCAACAGGTTGAGGTTTTGTTAGATGCATTGGATGACGAGGATGGAAATGTATTTATACCCTTGCTTTTTATGGCTTAAGATATCACAGTTGTGGCACTGAGTTTATATCACTTGGTGGTGGAATGCATATCAAACAACACAACTGTTTTGATATGTATCATATGCAAAGTGTGTCGAGCCCTGTCACTCAGCGGCGAAGAAATTTTTTTTCCTGTCTTATTCCACGACTCCAGCTGCTGCGTATGTCCCGCCGAAAGGACAGGCGTGAGGAGGCGTGCGGTGAGGAAGTTTGGGACAGACTTCCTCCTTGTATGTAACCTTGGGTGGTTTTTGTATGGCTGACGATTTATCAGTGACCTTTAACTTCCACGGTGCTGCACGTCTGTTTGAATCCTACCTAGACATATCCGCAGAGAGAGAGAGAGAGAGAGAGAGAGAGAGAGAGAGAGAGAGAGAGAGAGAGAGAGAGAGAGAGAGAGAGAGATTTCTTATGTTGTCCTAATTGATTTCTTTTTCACTATTCCAGGTGAGTGTTGAGTCAAGTGTACTACCTAGAGGAGAAGGTGACGACATGAGTGGTGAGTACTTACTGCACACACACACACACACACACACACACACACACACACACACACACACACACACACACACACACACACACACACACACACACACACACACACCTTACAAAAGCATCTGCATAACTTAGAAGGAGAAGAGGAGAAGAGAAGGAGGAGGAAGAGGAGGAGAGTGGAAGTCTTCGTAGTGATAAGTGAGGTATGATCAAAACCCAACATATATTTCAGTATTCTGTATTTTCATGGGAAGCATATCCGGGTAGAGGCTAGAGGAGAGGGAGAGAAGGAGGACATGAGGAGAGGTAGGCTCGTAAGCAGGGAAACAGAGGTGGATAGGAAAGAAGACAGGTAGGGAAGGAGGAGAGGCGGAAAAATGGAGGGAGTAGATAATCGAGAGGCAGGAAGATTAGGAAGATGAACAAGAGAGGCAAGGAGGTAGAGATGTGGAAATAAGGATATAGGTTGGGGGAGGGGGCAGGAGGACAAGTGAGAGGGGCAGGGGGACAGGGACAGGGTGAAGGAAGCAGGGAGGCAGGGAGGCAGGGATAGACGGCTGCCACGCACACAGTCGGAGAGCAGTCGTTACCGGTCGGCAGTAATGGCTCCTTACCTTTGTAATGAAGACGTTGGGACTGGGACTGCCTCATTACCTGCACTGCCATCACCGCCGCCGCCGCCGCATCACCACCACCACCACCACCACCACCACCACCACCACCACCACCACCACCACCACCACCGTAACAACTATACCATTATTATACCAACATCCCTTTCACTGTCACTACTTTCCTCACTATTATCACCACTATCACCACCACCGTGGCTTCACTATCATCACCATTACCACCACTTTCCTCATCCATATTCATGCAAACCTTCCTCTTCTGCTTCTCCTCCCTTCCGCCTACCAACCCTTACTCTCTTCCTGTCCCTTTTCCTCCTCCCAAAGGCCTCCTCCATCCCCTCGTCCCTCCTCAGTCATTGTTCATGTCTTCTCATCCTCCTCCCTCATTCCTTCCCTCCCTCTCTCTTCCTTCTCTCTTTCTTATCTTTCATTTTTTACATGTTTTCATTAATTCTGATAAGGCTTTCTTTTTCTGTCAACTTTTATGTATTTTTTTATTAATATTTCTGCTCCGTGTCCCGCCAACGAGGTGAACATCCGTGTTTTGATGAGCCGGGGGAAGCCAGGGCCTTGTTGGGGCGGGATGGACCGTGACGGGGTGACGGGGACCAGGGTCTAAATAAGTACTTTTACATCTTGGTTAGGGACGACGAAGACAGGACGCTGCAGAGACCGTTTTATTACGTTACAGAAGAAGGCTGAAGAGATGGAGGTGTGTACTGCGTGTCACGTGAGATGAAACGAGGAGAGTGAAATGTGATATGAAAACGTGAGTAATAGCAGGGCGGGACAGGAAGAGTTAAGGAGAGGTGGTTGAGTGGGGCTGTTTGTAGTGTGTGAGGGTAAAGTTTGGCTCGGCTTTGTAACACTCACGTGGCGGGAAAGCGTCAGTGAAAAAAAAAAAAAAAAGCTATGGCAACTGCGGATTAATTAATTATTGGAAACGTTGTTGTTATTATTATTCCCTCATGGAGCGTGGACGACCTTGTGGAGACATGCAGATCATGGATAATGAAACCACAACCCTGGCATCCCCCAAAGGCGTGATGGGACGGCGGGGAAGACCAAAAAGGCGGAATGAAAACGTGGCTGAGGCGCGTCAGGACGGCAGGAACTCGTTCGGCGGTGAAGTGGAGGTGAGGGAGTGGCAGGCGTGTTTGGTGACCTTGGGGGTGCGGCCAGCCTTGACCTGTGTGCTCCGCCTTCCAACCCAGGGGTCAGGTCAAGACCCTGCCTCAGCCCTCTCCTTTCCTATAGCGGCTGCCCTGCTGTGCGAGGGAGAAGATGAGGTGTGCGGGGAGGAGGGAGTAGGGACTGTTTACCAACCTGTGGTGTTTATGTCCTTGCTGTTGGGGAAGCGGAGGTGGTGTTGGGGGGTGGAGGGGAACAGGCGGGGTAATCCCACCGTGAAGTTGTGTAAAGGAATTTTATTAAACCATCTAAAGTTTTCTTTTCGTTTTAGTTATTTGTTGAGTGGTATGCACATTTTTTACACTCCATAATTATGTGAGAGAGAGAGAGAGAGAGAGAGAGAGAGAGAGAGAGAGAGAGAGAGAGAGAGAGAGAGAGAGAGAGAGAGCAGGAACATCAATGTGTTATCGTTGAAGTGTTTAACAGTCGGTGGTGATGTGCAGCAGACACCTGAGAGATTGTGTGTGTGTGTGTATGTGGCCAGTAATCAGGTTATTCCCGCGGGGACCCCAGCTACCTCTCTGTCTTAAGCAGGAAAATCCACCTCATTGCCACAATCACTTGCTTTTGTACTCCATTACATTTCATTACCACACATAAACACAAACCCTTATCGAGATGTTGCCAGAGTAAGATATATTACCCTTTTAATGTAAGAAAAAAACACACATTGAAGGAAAGCTGCTGTGTTCTTGGACCCGTTTTAAGCTTAACCTGCATGAAAAAAACTTACAGAATCAGTACACATTTATAGAAGTGTATTACGATAGTAGTAACAATGAACACAGATAGCAGGCGTCAGGCGTGGTTATGTTAATGAAAGATGAAACGACACTAAGACTACTAATAATCATGCCATCAATAAACAGGCTTCATTAGGTTGTTTCAAGGTAAGTGGGTAAACTATTGAAACGAATGACAATGCGATCAAGATCTTAATTAAGAATCTCTGAACGAACAGGTAAGGTGGTGGTGGTGGTGGGGAAAACACAGGCACATCCCCTCTTTCCCCCTTCTTGTAACAAGCCGTGGCTCACTTTCCTAACACTTTCACGTCCTTAGGAACATTCAACTGATTAGACAAGTGTGTACCTTCTCTCTCTCTCTCTCTCTCTCTCTCTCTCTCTCTCTCTCTCTCTCTCTCTCTCTTTCATGTACTAGCTATCTTATTCCATTTTTTCTCCCCCTATTTCCCATCTAGTTTTATTTCATCCAACCCTCCTTCCCTCCCTCTCCCCTACAGCCGTCCACTCTTTCCCTACCTTCACCTTACTCCCCGCTAAGTTTTTCCCTAGTTCCCATGCTTTCCCCTAACCCTGTACGACCCATTTGGACCACGGGACTCCCAGTTAAGCTGCCCGGGATAGGGTCGTAAGAATGCTAGAGACAACCAAAGGACGACCTCACCTTCCACTCACTCCCATATATATGTGTCTACCTCCCTTGTGCTGTCTCTCTATCCCACTCTCTCTCTACCTCTACCTCTCCCTCTCCTTACTACTACTACTATTATCTAGCATTATTCTTACCTTGTTTCTTCATCCCCACCTCTTGTTTTCGCTCTCCTGACTCTTACTTTGGATTCTATCTCCCATCTTTCTTCTTTCTTCCACTTTTCTTTCTTCCGGTTCACCTCAG
>JAXIVD010002485.1:0-2500 GCA_036785275.1 Cancer borealis
CTGTAACTCAAAAAAATATATTTATAAAGGTTTGTTGTAATGTCGTTCAGAATAAAACTATAAGGGGAGTTAGGATTTCAAAGCCAATTTAGCTGTAGAAATTACTTGATGCTCCTCTGACTTGGGCTCTTTCCTCAATGTTCATCCTCAGTAGTCATTCTTATCCTTAGTGTTATTAGTCAGTCGTTGTTCTACTGTCTTTTAACTCCTCAGGCATTTCTTCACTCTATCTTGCTTTTTGTTTCGTCTTTTTGGTCTCCTAATGTTGTCTATGTATAAGTATAAGATGTAGTTTTGGTATCGTATCCTCACATATCATCTGTTATATATAGAGAGGGAGAGAGCAGTTTGTTAGTCCTGTTCAGTGTGCTAGTGAAGTGTCAGTTAGGAAGCTTAACTAAAACTCTTAATTCTCACTTAGTCCATCGTTATGCTAGAATTCTTTAATTATTTTTCTTCTAAGGGTGATTTCCTGTTATAGTTTACTTGATGTCAACACTAATGGGTTAAAATTGCATGGTTGTCAGTGTGCATGCGTGTTGCACCCATCAAACCCCTACCCCCAGCGGACCGCCGCAGACCACGTGGCCGCCAACTAAATCTTGCAGGGAAAAATCGGACGCTGGCAAAAACTCGGGAATAGCGGTGGGCACCCTGCATGTATGTGGGCTGCGGAGGGCGTGTCATCAGCGCCATCCTCACTTGTACAAAGATCCCCAACAGGCAGCTTTACCATACCTGTTCACCTGTATGGTTAGCCTTATCCACCTGTCGCCCTGCTGGCCTCACCTGATGGGCCTCACCTGGCGGGCCTCACCTGTCTGTCTAAGCTGTCTGTCTTATTTACTGGAATCACCTGTCTATTTCATCTGTTGGCTTTAGCTGTCAGCCTCACCTGTCATAACAAGTAGAGCCTCTGAGCCACGGGTGCAGGTGAGGAGGAGAAATTGTAAGCAAATTTTATCCTGCATAAGAGCCGCGCGGTGTTCGTCGAGCCGTGATGTGTTTGCAACATGTAAATTAAGCATAACGCGCGATTTAACATAATTTTATGAAACGTGCTCATTTGTTGAGACTGGAAGCCATTTTGTCTGACGTGGGGTGCCGGGGGGGTAGGAGGGTTAGCGAAGCGGCGGAAGGGAGGAGTTTTCATCATACATTATTCATTTCTTCAACAATTCGCTAATTCGGGGGAAAAAAAAACGTGATTATTAGTCCATTTCCATATTAGCGTAGCTGGGCGGCAGTGCGTAATGCCAGGCAGCTAGACCCTTCCCCTTCATCTAATTTTTAACGTCACGACTATTATTCTGGGATGCAATAATGACCCACGTAATATACAGATTTACGACCAAACACATATTTCCCCTAAAAATAGCAATTATCGTTTCGTGTTCAAAATCGAGTGTCATGAACAAATTTTAGGCGGGGGTCACCTGGCGAGGCTGTGACTAAGGCAGGTGAGGGAGGTCAGGTGAGGCAGGGGGGAGGTAGGTAGGGAGGTAGGGAGGCAAGGTTAGTAAAGACAAGCAGGGAGGGTGTCAAGGGGGGGGGGGCAGGGGTGAGCCACCGACGGGCCTTCCTGAATTACATTGCAGTTTGAAAATAACATGACATGGAATATGAGAGTGATCGAGGTAATTATTATTTCTTGTCATTACCGTGAATTATTATTATTACTACTAGTACTCTTATTATTATTATTATTATTATTATTATTATTATTATTATTATTATTATTATTATTATTATTGTTATTGTTGTCATTATTGTTTATTTATTTTCTTTTGTTGCAAATTCTTATTATTATGATTGGAAATTATAGTGTTTTTATATCACTACATTACAATATTATTAAAGCCAGTAAGATCCATGTTATTAGTATTTGTATTTGTTGAAGTGATATTGTATCTGGTCAAAATATAATAATAATAATAATAACAATAATAATAATAATAATAATAATAATGATAATAATAATAATAATAGTGATGATAATAACTTCTGCCACGATCAATAATCTTACTCACCATCACCCTAACACACTCACCATCACCTCACAGCACACCTTCCTACCCGCACTCCTTACCCATCCACAACGATTATAAAACAACTCCTTTCCCCTCTTCCCCATCTTCCCTTACAACCCAGACCCACTTTTCCTTCCCCTACATACCCTCACCTAGCCTCCTTCTCCTCCCCTCGTCCTGCTTTCCTTTAAACCAAGCCTTACAAACAGCATTTCCAAAACCCTCACACAGGCAAACACATCCCCTCCTCACCGAAAAACCTCATCCAAACACTTTACACTGACGGATTGTCCCTAAGTCGGGGCCGTATTGCGAAGCTGCTTACTGGCCGCAGCGGACCACCTGTTGTGTGTCCGCAGCTGAAAGAGTAATATTTTTGAGTTTTCCTGTCATTCAGAATAACAAAAAGATCAAAAGATTACGCCATGATTGTTCTCAAATGTGGACGTGTTGGTGGCGACCTGGTGTGG
>JAXIVD010002485.1:10000-17500 GCA_036785275.1 Cancer borealis
TACCACCCATCATATAATAAAGAGAGAGAGAGAGAGAGAGAGAGAGAGAGAGAGAGAGAGAGAGAGAGAGAGAGAGAGAGAGAGAGAGAGAGAGAGAGAGAGAAAAGGGGAAAAAAAGAAAAGGTTAAGATAGCAGTCTCTCCTCCCCTTCACACACCCTCACTCTCCCTCACAGCTTTCCCTTCCCTTAAACTTCTGCAGCATTTATTTTTAGTTTAGTTCTTTTCATTCATATTTACTTTTTATTTGGTCCCTTTGACGTTTGGGTCTTCCTCCTCAGCTCGTCAACACCTTCCATCCAGCACCTCGCACCTCGGCACAACTCTGATTGAAAATATTCGTTTTTATTTTCTTCTTTTTTGTAGTTTACTTTACATTTCTATATCTTTTATTTTACTTCCTCCCAAGTTGTGTCGTTTGTTTTATTTGTTGTTGTTATTGTTGTTTTCATCACTGTTGCTCTTTTGTTTACTTGTCATTGCCATGTGTGATATTGGCAAAGTGTTTATGTGGTCTATGTGGCTGTAGCAGGAGTCTTGTAGGACACTGTATGGTCCTTGGGGAGGGTGAGGTCATAAAGGACTAAAACGCCCTCCCAAAATGTGACGAGCCATAGGTAATGATAAAAAGATTACCCAAGTGACATGATTATTAGGATAATCTTTCATCTTTTCTTCTGTCTTCATCTTTTGTTGAAAATCAAGAATTTTCACGGTTGGCTTTTAGCTGCAGCTGTGTATTATATTTTCGCCTACAGCGTTCTACAGTGTTCTGTCCCCTTCTCAAATACTGAACACGATTCTTTGTAATGCTCTCTCTCTTTCTCTCTCTCTCTCTCTCTCTCTCTCTCTCTCTCTCTCTCTCTCTCTCTCTATATATATATATATATATATATATATATATATATATATATATATATATATATATATATACATATATATAAATATATATATATATATAAATATATATATATATATATATATATATATATATATATATATATATATATATATATATATATATATATATATATAGACATATATATAAAAAAAAAAAAAAAAAAAATATATATATATATATATATATATATATATATATATATATATATATATATATATATATGCAGTACCATATTGTATTATTGTGGGAGTAGTCGTGACACTCGCTGCCGAACCCAAATTCCCTGAAGGGAGGCAGCGAGGCTATGTAAACACAGTTGTGTTCATGATGACAAAGTTGATTCCACATGTTGTCACTTATTATTACTTGTTAAAGTCACCTGTGTGTTCTCCCTCACAACACACATGACTCTTGCTCTGATAAGTTAGCATTAAGAGTAACGAGCAGCACGGCCTCGCAGTGGTCACTCCTCACCTGCCTGGGTTGGTAAAATTTAACGCGGATGAATCTGCCCAATGAAAGGTTAGAAAAGAACATGATTTCAGATTATGTTAACAAAACAGTATATTACATGTCTTGTAAGACACGTGTAACATTTCTTTACTAGGGAAGGTATCAGTCCTTGGTGTACCTGTCATTAGCCTCAACTTGGCCGCCCATCACACCTGCTTGTTCACCTGGTATATAGGACCCAGTGTTGCAGGTATGACGCCACACACACACACACACACATACACACACACACACACACACACACACACACACACACACACACACACACACACACACACACACACACACACACACACACACACACACACACACACACGGTGCCCTTCCATCAGGCAGTGGTGCGTGTGTGTTAAAAAAATATATATATATTCCAAATTTGTTAATCTCTCAAAAAGACGGAACTAGTACATTCAGATTTGCCCAATTTAATTTCTAAAAATATTTCCTTTGGAAGAAAATATCGGTACATTGATGATGGTTCCCCGCGGCGGGCAGCGTGTTCTGGAGGGGCGGGAGTAATGCAGCCAATTAGTGTGAACAGCAAGTCCCGCGATGCTTTATTCAACTCCATTGATCATCGCCGCCGATTGGACGCCCTGCTTTTCCGATGTTCGTCCATAGTTCATGTGAAAGTGAAGAAAGCGTCCTCACTTTTATCATTGCTTCGGAATGAGTCTCTCTCTCTACTTTTCTCCTGCAGTATTGAGTTTATTGGTGGCTGTGAAAAGTCCCGGCACGATTCAGCGTCCCCACAGCAGTCGTTGAGCTGCATGAAAGGAAGAAAAGAATGGCCACCGTATCCACTTTATGTGCTAACTTGCTGCCGGCCAGTTCGAATCCTGCGCAGGAGAAGAAAGGAAAAAAAGTGCAGCTTTCATGACAGTGATGAGCAGCGGCAGCGAGGACACAGACAAATGAATTCATAAGCAGCGAAAATATTGTCGTAAAACGTTTTATATATAATTTAATTTGGCGTTTTCATAATCCATTCGACCATTCACATCACAGCACAGACACACAGGCACACACACACACACACACACACACACACACACACACACACACACACACACACACACATCACACATACACATCACACATCACACATACACACACACATACAAAACTAAAGAAGAAAAAAAAGGAGACTGACAACTAACAAACGAATACTTAAACAAACCAACTATGACTGACAGCATCCTCGCCTCCCACCCACCCACCCACCCACCCACCCAACAACATCCCCCCAAAATGAAGAAAAAACACCCACAATCATTACTTGGGTTAGAGAATGACGACAAAGATGACATTTTCTGACCTCTTTCCTAATGTCTCTCATGTACTTAGCAATGAAGAGACTCGATAACCAATGATCATTATTAAGTATTAGTGGCACACCCTTGGCTCTGTGACTCTCTTGGTACATCGACGACTCTTCCTCCGCTTCACACATACATACTCAAGCTCAGACGCATGTTAGAGAAGGTTTGATGTAGCTCGTATTGAAGGTTAAATTCCTACTACGAATAAGGAAGTAAAGTATTGGAAGCTGATGTCTTGTTGTGGTAAAGAAGTTGATTGTTATTCTTGATGTTGGTTTATTGTATTAGGATAAGAAATATTATTATCATTATTGTTATTATTGTTGTTTTTATTATTTTTATTATTATTATTATTATTATTACTTCTACGGCTATAATTTTCACTAGCTATTCAGTACTTCAGTTTGCGTTTAACAGATCTAACGGGATTGAGACAAGGTTGGATACATTTTTTCTTCCTTGGTTCTTAATGAATTCACTTACTCTTTCAGCACAGATGAAAAAAATTGGTACAGAAAAAAAATATGAACTTTATAATAATAATAAAAAAAACTTTAATGAACTTAAAAAAAAAAAAAAACATAAGCAGAGAAAACAAGAGAGTAAAATAGATCGAAAAAAATACAAAATAAACCAAAATATTTTAATGTACTTCCAAAACAGGAGTAAAGAAAAAAATAGTAGAGTAAAGCCCATTCCTTGCACCTGTCTGTAGGGTGTCAGTCTGATCGTCACCCTAGGACAGCAGGTGGAAGGGTGAGGGGAAGAGGTAGCCGCACCAACAGGCTTACCACTTGTCATCACCCTTCAAAATAGCCTCAGGAAGCCACGTAAACTAAAAATTCATCACATACGTCACACACCCAACGCCTCCGAGACACTATATACTCAATGTCTAAAAAGTATCAGGTGTCTTTGGTAATGTGTTCAGAATCTATGATATGGGTTTTTATAAGGTATTGGAGCTTATATGGCGTTTTTATAAGGTATTGGGTTGGTATACTTTCATCTGTGATATGTTTTGTGTGTTATTTCAAGTATGGATTGTATGTAAGTGTTGTTTTTTTCATATCTAAATAAAACTTGAATTGGTAGCTTCATATGTCACCTTATTCTTTGGTTTTATTTTTTATTTATTTGTCTGTTAGTGTTTTGTTCTTGTGAAATTACTGTTTTATACACTTTTTCTAACTTTCATTTTCTTTATTATTTCAAGAGTATTTTTTTTATCTTTGTTTGTATTTATTTGTGTTCTAAGGAGAGGCTTGCAAGTCTAATAAATCAATAGGTTATATAACTATTTTCTTTACATATATAAATCCCTCTATCTCTCCCTCTTCTCCTCATTTCTTTTTCCGTCTTTCCTTCCCTCGTTTCCTCTCATAGTAATTCGATCTAATATATTTTTACTTCTTTCCAGGTAAACATGAAATCTCCTGTTCCTTTCCCATCATGATAACGACTAAAGGTAAAAAGAATCTTGACTTGCTTCCATCTCTACACTTCCTTTTGTTTTTGTAGTTAATATTGCTGTATTATTATATTTATTAAAGTTAATGTCTTGTGGTGTCTATATTGGAAAACCGCGCAAGGTAAGAATAATTTATGTCGTGAGTTACTTCCTTATTTTATTTAGTTTCTTAAATATAAATACTTCCTAGAACACTTACTACTGAATATTACTTACTATTCTCATTACATTATCACCTTGTCTTAACTTGGAGACTGTCTATTTCACCACCACTACAAAGGCTACTATCAACACCGACATTATCTCCACCTCTGACATCACCCTTAACACCCAACACCACCACTATCATCATCTTCTCTGTATTCTCTTTACCATGTTCTTCTTTGGAGTATTGGCTTGACCCTTTAGTGACTCCCCTTAGTAGATGTTTCACTTTCAATGCTCCTAAGATTAAGTGTCAGGTCAGTAGTTGTTAGTGGCTTGAATTGTTTTAAGACATTGAATTCTTGAGGCATTTATGTTATTATGAGTTATAGATAGATATGTAGTTATATATTTAGATGAATAGATAGATAGATATATAGATGGATAGATAGATACATAGATGCATAAATAAACAGATATGTACGCGAATAGCTAGATAGATTGGTAGATATAAATAAATATAAGAAGTTGATATCTTTAATACATCCTTAGGTCATATCCGCATATAGATCCTATTTGAAGCTTTAACTTAACGATAAAGTGTATATATAGACGGTATTCTTGGCTGCCGGAACCTGATAACCTATGTTGAGGTCTGAGCATGAGGGGAGACGGCTATAAAGAGGCGGATTTCTTTCTTTCTCTTCTTTTTTCCCATTCATTGTAACACCGCCGTCCCCTTGCCGCTGGGGAGACAAGACATCACGTGGGTGGTGAGCGGCAATACTAGAGGATCATGCATGGTTCACCTCCTTCACGTAACACCATTTATACCAGAGAGTAAAGGCCAGACAAATTAAGAATGAGAAAATTAGTAATGATGAATTTAAGAACATCCTGGGTTTTTTTTTTTTTTAACTTAATTTTACAGTTTGTATTTTGTGTTGAATCTCCATCTATATTTTTAGTCATTTAAACCTCCATTTCCTTTTCACTTCTAACCAAACAAAGAATAGTGATGGAAAAGATGTTGCAGTGTATTTATATAGATGTGTTTAAGGAAATTAATGTGTTAAGCCATGTTAATTTAGCTACATTCTAATATTTCTTATACTGGAATTTTGTAACTCCCTCGTACAACCCTTTCCTGCTCTCCCTCAAGACCAAGTTACCTTCCCACACAGGCTGAAAGAGATGCCTTGCCGTGGAGGGGAGTGTGTGTCCTTACGTCAATGAGAATGTATTTACCCTTGACGTGGTGATAAGCTCAAACCAAACCTTCCTTGTGATTCTTCTAATATCATATTCTTAGGGTCTTTCTGGTTTTATGAGGTACTTTAAGATTGATTTTGTTTTGATCTAAGTACTTTTTTCGTATATTGTGATTTATTTATTATTTTTTGACGTTTCTGTAATGATGATTCTATGTCTGTGCACTAAATCAAGATGGTGCCTTTTGTTACACGTTAGGAGAAAGATAGGACGAGGAAGAGAAGGGTCGCTAACCACTATGACATTCAACACATATACACACACACACACACACATACATACACACACATATACACACACACACGTATCCACACCCTATATTTTCTGGTGAAAGTCAATGATCTTCCTGCAGATTTTTGATGGTCATGTACACGCACATATTCACACCACGTCAGCCTCGTCTTGTTTTCACGCGAACATGACTGAAATAGTAACGCCGAACGCCGAATCAAATGTTAATTCCTGACGTGCAAGACTCAGACAAGACAATCCCTGCAGATACATGTTATTTTTTCTTTCTTTCTTTTCTAATAATGTAAAAATACTCGTGTTATTTTCTTATTCTTTGTAATGACGAAAATCTTCTCCTTACTAAAATTTCAATGTACTCGTTTGTTTTGTATCTCTTTTTTACATTATTATACACATGAATTGCTAATCATATGTGTTATTAATATCTTCCTTTCCATATGTATATTCTAAATACATTATCTAGTTACCTTACTGTATTTACTTCATTATTAATACACTAAATACTCCTCTCAGTACATATCATTAACACAACCTTGTATTCATCTCTCACAAAACTGTTCAAACGACTCTCACTGCATTAGCTTCAAAATTTTCGTGCAGTTGGTACAGAATCCTTAACTTCTGAGCTCCTTAGGAAGTCATGTGGCCAGTAATGTCTTAAAAACTTAATTCTTACACCAATCAGGCAGACACAACCTTTCATATACCTTCCACTTACCTCCCTGTAAACCAGAAACTCTTTAGAAAGTCTTAGAAAAGTAGATGAAGAGATTATTTCAATCATCGGTCATTTTCTATAACTTGCGTCTCTGGAAGTTTTAAAGTTTACGTGGATTAAGTATTTGTGTTATTTCTTGTCTTGTGTTTATATGTTGGTGTTATACAAAGGCATCTTCAGTCACTATGGAATGTGTTTTGTGTATGTGTGCGTGTGTGTATGTGCGTATAGGGCTGAGGTTCCACACACATATAACACTACTATACAAAGCAAACTATTAAAATAAGATAAAGTAATAATGTTTCCCTATCATCAATTTTAACACTTCCCTTTCATCGTCCCCCTCTCAAGCACCTCACTCACTCACCCTCTTAATTGTACATAACTTCTTATTTTCAAAAGTACTCATTCCCTGTCTCATATTACATCATTCTTAACCTTGCACTTCTTACCCTCCATCCGCCCTTCCTCTTAAATGGCTTCCCTTTATATACTTTCAATATTTTTCTCTCTCTAGTGTCTTCCGTCCATCTTCCTTCTTGCTTTTTTTTTTGTCAGTGTCTTCATTATTTTCTTCCCCTTTATTGGTGAATTTATAGACAGCATCCCCTTCAGTGGTGTCTTCTTCTTCTTCTTGCGTTCGTGTGATGTGATCCATAAGTTCACGAAGGGTTTGTCAAGCTGCCTTCAGAATATAAATGGGTTTATGATTATTATTAGATTATTTTTCTTGCGCTGCTTGAATGACCAACACATTTTGTTCTCATTATATATATTTTTTTGTGTGTATATAAAAAACTACCTTATATTATTTTCTTTCCTGTCGCTCATGTCATTGGTATCACAGCTTCATTTATATTTACAGAAGTCACTCAAACTACCATGCAACTATTACATTTTCCAGTGTT
>JAXIVD010002485.1:22500-40000 GCA_036785275.1 Cancer borealis
GGATTTGTTTGATACGAGTTTATAGAGATAGAAAAGACGTGGAATTAGGTAATAGGAAGAAAGTAATGCTATTGAGTTGTATCATAGGAAGCCAAGGGAGAATGTACCTATGTAATGTGGTCTTGTTATGAGAATATTAATGCAGACAGTGAAAAAATAGACATATACAAGACCGTGAAAAGATAGGAGCAAAAAATGGTTATGTTACTGAATTGACACTAAGTTGAATATTAGATTTTAAAAAATGTTTGAGAAAGTGACATAGAAGTTGATTATGAAACTGACTTATAATGATTAATGAATTATACAAAATGGCCCAGTCTTTTCTATCTATACAGTCACAGTAACAAACCAAAGTGTTACTGAAGCGTTACAGATTGCCGATGTAGACTTAGAAGGTGTAACGTAACACTTCTAAGACTTAATTTCATTGTATATTAATTCATTTTTTCACCATAACTAATCGGTCTTTCATTGCATATTAATTATCCTAATGATTGTCTTCTTAAGTTTGAGAGAGAGAGAGAAAAAAAAAAAGAGAGAGAAAGAGAGAAAAAAAGGAGACCAAAAGTTGACCTGAAAAAATAGCAAAATAAACACACACCAAAAAAAAATCATGCAAGTCATGCTCGTAGGGCGTTATAGTGACTCTTTTATTGCCGTCATGTAGAGGGGAAAAAAGGGGACATGCGAGCCCTCCTTCAGCGCCTCTTGCAGGACACACACACACACACACACACACACACACACACACACACACACACACACACACACACACACACACACACACACACACATACACACACATACACACACACAATTGGGTCGTCTTATATGCATATTTTGAGGAAAGAAAAACATATATACAAAAAAAATAGAAAAAGTTAGCCTGCGTCCCTTGTGAAAAATGATACTGCAATGAAATGCCGTTTTTTTGGCGTCATGCGTTGGGCGTAAAAAGAAAAAAAAATGAATGTGCAGAAACAGAATATCAAGTTTTGGTTTTGTCGATATCTGAACATGAGGAGTGAGAAAGAGGCGAAGATTTAAAAGATTCAAGGTCTTCCCGCACGAGTCCAAAGGGAACAATACACTTACCAAACACCCTGACATTGTATCTTTTTTTTTTCTTCTATTTAGATGTCAAAAAAGAATAAATAAATGAAAGAAATGTAACCACAGTATCATATGATTTATTTTTTCTTTTATTTACAAAGTTTTCTCAGTCATAATCTTTCAGTAATATGACAACAGATCTTTTCTCTCATATTCTTACACTGTTCTCTTGCGTTCCTGATTTTTGTGGATTTTTTTTTTTCTTTTTCTTACTCTTGTTCTTCTACGATCACCTCTTCTATAACTACCTTACCTTACCTTACCTTACTTTACCTTACCTTACCTTACCTTATCTTACCTTACCTTACCTTACCTTACCTTACCTTACCTTACCTTACCTTACCTTACCTTACCTTACCTTACCTTACCTTACCTTATCTTACCTTATCTTATCTTTTCCTGTGACACTGCAGACATTAGTAACCAAGGAATGACACATCTTTCTTATTCATGTAATTTCCAGGCGTTTTACTGAATATTTTCTATCTGTTGTATTATATTTTCCATATTATACACTTATATGCACTTATATACTATTCTTATTATCATCCTCTCGCTCTATTGTGCCTCTGTCTGTCAAATTTATGTTATTCAACTCTTACTTTTTACTACATAACCCAAGAACCTTATTTATCTTTCCCAAACCTTCATTAATAATTCTCTTCTAGGCTTCATTCTCTGTAAAATCTAAGTCAATTTCCCTAACAGAACAGTCTCGGCTTGTCTGTCATGCTAAAGGTATGTATGTCTGC
Organism: Cancer borealis; assembly: GCA_036785275.1. Classification (NCBI taxonomy): domain Eukaryota; kingdom Metazoa; phylum Arthropoda; class Malacostraca; order Decapoda; family Cancridae; genus Cancer; species Cancer borealis. Next base: position 24,369 of record JAXIVD010002485.1, read on the forward strand.
TTTCTGTCTGTCCCAAAGAAGGGTGACCAATGTAATCCTTCAGACTCCTACCCTATGGCTTTCATTTCATGCCTCTCTAAAGCTTTTGACTCTGTGCTGAATGAGAAGATTGTGAAACCCCATTCATGATTCTCTCTGATCTCCGCTATGGATGCTCCCGAAAACCCGCCTCCTCTCCTTTCTGAGTCGTGGTCATCTTTTTAATATAACGAATGCTTTCCACGCAGTATGGGACGCCTAGCAGCTTTGACTTGCATGCTATTCTCCTTTTGGGTTGGGTTGTTTATATTTTGTAGTCTCTCATGTGTGTGTTAAGAGGATGCTATTTTTTTGTGTATGTTTTTCATTGATGTATATATCTAGTATTGTGTTTTTTTAGCTGTGTTTATTTCTCTTATCTTTTGTTTTATGTTCACTATAGTTGTCTTGTAAATAGAGGTCTCATTCGTGTCTTCATCCACTTATTCATCAATGTCCATGAAGATAACAAGCTTATATTAGTGTTAGACAGGCTGACCTCAGTGCAACTCACCTCATCACGTGTTGTCTCTCTTACACCTTTGTTCACCGTCCTTAAGAAAAATATATGCTGAGGTCAGTAGCTATTTACTCCTTTACTTTTGGTTCCTCCGACTCTCTTTCTCCTCCCCTCCTCAGTAAGTAGGTTGAGCTCATTGGCAGTTCACTAAAAGCGCTTGTTATGGTTCTTCTAACTCTCTCATTCATTGCCTGGAGTTGACTGAGGTTAGTGGCAGTTCAGTTCATTAATTCCTTATTCAGTGACCCACGTCGCACTCCCCTCCATCTCACCTTATCACTTATTATATACAATACTTCCTAATGTGTCTCCCTTTTCCTTATAAATTGCAAAGTAAAGTCTTCCTTAGAGTTCATAATTTATCTTTTTTCCCCTTGATTTCTTAGTGATATAGTACAAAAAAGGTTTTCTCATAATAGCATGTTAAGGTTGCCTCAAGTTACGAGTTAAATCAAGATGAAGTGATATATTACAACTACGATTCAGATAGATTTTTAACAGCGACAAGGATGAAGAGACTGATGGAGGATAAATTTTTCGATGTTTTTTTTGGACGTAAACGCTTATTAGATTACATTATAGTCATCAGCAAGTAGAGCAGGTTTTTTTTTGTCTATCTAATAAATTACACAAGGAACAAATCTCATTCTCTAATACACGACACTACACGAAATAAAAAATAATATCTTCCCGCGTTATGTACTGAATAATGTGTATCCTGAAGGTGACGATAACACAAACAAAGACCGTGACTCCTGTTTCCAAGCCGCACTGCAATGTTTTCCTGCACACACTCATTACAAAGTTCCCCAAATCAATGGTCTCACGTGTGCTTCTGTATAACTTATAACTAAATATTACTGAAAGCATATCAAATCTATCATAGTAATGTTAGTATTACCGTCATAACTTTCTCAGAAGCCTTATCAGTGACTGCCTAATTTACTGTTCTCTGTTGGACTTCTTCGATTGTGTAATTCTGGAGACAACCTAATCTAACCTAACCTAACCTTACCTTACCCAACCTAACCTTACCTAACCTAACCCAACATTACTAGACCTGATTGTGTTCCTAGAGCCTTACCTTCCTTCCTCATCCCTTGAAACTGTTCTTTTTGAGATTGAGAGACGGAGGAAGATTAAACTTTTCTTCTTCCTGTCAAAATGGTTCCTGTCGTTATTTTTTTTGAGACGTTTTTGGTTTTGCGATCCATAGAGGAAGGAAAGAGAGGAATTTCACGGTGTTTTTTCTCCCCTAAATTCTGTTATACTGCTCCTAGCCAGTCATCATGCAAAACTGTAACGTGAGAGTGGATGGTTTCAAGCTGACACGCACTCTTTTTTTGTACTCTTTTTTTCACTCTTTTTTCACTCTTTTTTCACTCTCTTGTTTTCTCTCCCATGTGATTTTTTTTTTTTATATATATAAATAACATCCGTGACCAAAGTAAGGTTTAGAAAATAATGATAACAGACCCGGGTAGACAAAAACTGTGAGATGATAACAGTGAAATAACGTCAAATAAAAATAATATAGAAGTAAACTGAAGAAAGATAAATAAAAATCAATCCTACTTTCCAATCTCAAAAGCAAAAAAAAGGTAATTATTTGAGACCAGTGAAACAATATAACAATCAATCCGTTTCTAAACCCGAATAAAAAAACAAAAAAAACAAAAAAAAAGTCATCTGCATTATTAAAAAGAAATGCATGAATATCTAACACGTTTCTCAGATATCTCAGTCGCTTGGTATTGATATAAATTAGACATAATATAATTGCTATGTCTTACGGAGGCATTGGTTTGGTTGTTAATAATTGATGTGTTAGTTTTATCCATCCCTCCTTTCCCCAAGTGATGTTCCGGATATTAAATTAGCGATTGTCTTCAAATATTCAGTCTTTTTCCCCTCCGTCTCCGTCTCCCTAGTGTGTCCAAGGGAGGGAGTCTAGTGTATGCTTCCTCCAGGGTGTTGACTCCTCACAGACCACACCCACAGACCTCTCCTGGTGTGTGTGCGTGTGCGTGTGTCTGTAAATTTGTCTTTCTCTCTCTATGTGATTATGTATCTATCTATCTTCTTATACATCTATCTATATTGCTATTTTTCTATCTATCTATCTATCTGTTTATATTTCTATCTATCTATCTATCTAACTCTCTTCTATCTTTATTTTTAGCTCTTCATTGAATTTTTTTTTCTGTGTGGACAAATATAAACCTCTCGATCTTTCTACCATATTTTGTATACATGTGAAATTGACATTCATTTAACACATACACACACACACACATACACACACACACACACACACACACACACACACACACACACACACACACACACACACACACACACACACACACACACACACACACACACATGAATATAAAAAAAACTTCATAACTGACTCTAACAAACTTGATGAAAACTCTTTAGGAATTCAATTTTAGCCAGAAGAGACGTGCAATTACCGTGCAGGAGGAGCAAGAGAACAATACCTTCCCGCCTTCCCGCCTTCCCGCCTTCCTGTCTGTCGTTTTCTCCCTCGCAAAACTCGGGAGGTAATTTGTCAGCAATTTGTAGATAGTATCAGCGAGGAACTTTGTGGTAGGGAGGACTGTACTTATCTCAGTCAGGTTGTCATTCACCTGTCTGTCTTCCTCTTCACTCCCTCTCTCTCTCTCTCTCTCTCTCTCTCTCCCTTCCTTCCCTCCCTCCCTCCCTTCCTCACTTACTCCCTGTCATCCTTCGTCTCTTCAGCCTCCTTCATATTTTTTCTCTCTATGGTACAGCGACAGGCGTGGTTGTGTTTAAGGAATGAAGTTAGATTTGCATTGTGTTCATGTGTGTGTGTGTGTGTGTTCATGTGTGTGTGTGTGTGTGTGTGTGTGTGTGTGTGTGTGTGTGTGTGTGTGTGTGTGTGTGTGTGTGTGTGTGTGTGTGTGTGTGTGTGTTTTGTTTTATATGACGTAGAATCAGTTTTTTTTACATGTGTTTTTTGTAATCATTTTTACTAATATGGAAACCAGTTAATGATTGTTTGTTTGTCAACTAAATTCTTCTTGTATGTTATTTTATATTTATCTTTTCTTTCTTCCAATCCTCTCGTGCCTTGTGTTCTTCCAATCCTCTCGTGCCTTGTGTCCTTCCAATCCTCTCGTGCCTTGTGTTCTTCCAATCCTCTCGTGCCTTGTGTTCTTTTCTCCAAATCTTACTTTCTCTTCTCTTCTCTCCTCTTCCTTTTCCTTATTACTCTCTTTGCTTTTTTTTTTTTATTGCTTGCTTCTTATATCTATACAATGTCTCCTCTTCTGCATCTTCTTATTGTCGACCTCCTCCTATTCCTCCTCCTTCTCTTTCTTTTCCTCTTCCTTTTCTCCTTGTTCTACTTCCTCTTGTACATCTCATCCTCTTCCTACTTTATCGTTTTATCCTCTTCCTTCTCCTCTTCCTCCTCCTCTTCATAATTATCTTTGTCCTTGAAACATTCCTATCACAACTAAATACCTTGATTCCTCTACACATTATATATTTTTTTTATATCTTATTTATACTTTTTTTTCCGCTTCCCTTTCTTTATAATGGTTTCCCCTCGAGTGACTGGTGAGAGGCAGACACCTACGACCCTTCTCTTAAGAGGAAATGAGAGGGTGAAGGGTGGGGAGACATGCAGACAGTAGACAAGGGAGGAAGAGATAAATGGATCAAGTGAGAGAGAGAGAGAGAGAGAAAGGGAGAAAGAGAGAGAGAGAATAAACTAACTAACTAACCACCTGAACGAGAAATAAGATTAAAAAAACCACCTCAACACAAGCTATATTTATCACATAACTGAAACTGAAGAAGAAAAATTTGACAAGCATGATTTGGAAACCTTTGCAGTCATACACCGGAGCTATATTAGTCCCTCGATAATCCAAGACAAGGGTGGTGAAGTAGTTATGAGATCGTGGAATAAGCGTGTGTAGAGATGACTCCTATCCCCTCCTCGCCTCTCCTCCCTTCACCTACACATACACACATACACATTTACACACTTGCACACACATATCCTATCGTCTGTCTGTGTTCTTGTTTATTAGGAAGCCCGTGGTGGATGATAGCAGAAACAGCAACAGTAGGAAGAGTAACAATTAAGAACGTGTGATGAAATAGTATATATTGTACACATACGAAGGAAAAGTTACCGGAGAAAGAATGAGAGAATATTTTTGTTTTTGTGTTTTTTATTTTTTTTTTTAATTTCTATTTTTTTTTGTAATGTTAGGTTATATATAGAAGAAATCTGAGTATGTGTTCATTCAAGAGGAATGTGAATCTAATAGAATTTCCTTGAATATTACTCACAAGCGTTGTTAATGGGTTTTTTTAGACTGCAATATATTTTCCAGTCAACAGAGAGAGAGAGAGAGAGAGAGAGAGAGAGAGAGAGAGAGAGAGAGAGAGAGAGAGAGAGAGAGAGAGAGAGAGAGAGAGAGAGAGAGAGAAGATATAGAGATAGAGAAATAGAGATACTTAGACACCCCTTAAATCCCTTATCTCCTTAGCCTAGGGCACTACACCTACTTAACCCTTATCATTAACTCATAGCCTTATCAGTGGGTATCAATCACCCTAACACATCCCTACCCTAACCATACCACTAAGAGTAACACAATACCCTAGAAAAACAACCCTACATAATGCAAGAATACGATGATGAAAAGCTATGATCGGTGTAGCAGGAGGCAGAGACAGAGGCAGGTAGTGGTGGTGGTGGTGGTGGTGGTGGTGGTGGTGGCAGGCCTACACCACACCACCCGCCCGAGCGTCAAGCCGACAAAATGGCCGGCGTCCCACTACTTAGCATGTTATTATAAGCCTTAATAATGTCGCGTTTTTCCCACTTTACATATACCCATTTTGATCATTCTTTCTCCACAAGCGATCTACAGAAGCGTTGAAGGAGGTGTGGTAGGCTAGGACGATACAGAGAGGGAGGAAATACGAGGAAATATGTAGATAGAGACAGTGAGGAGAGAGGGTCGTTGTGGGCTGCTGGCGGGTAGGGCTGGAGGGAGGGAAGGGAGGGAGGAACGGAGGGAGGGAGGGAGGGAGGGAGGGAGAGCTCGGTATTGCCTCCCGCTAGCTAGTCAACCTCACCTCCCTTCCCTTACCTACCTCAGCACGTAGCCTTAGATTTGAGGTTCTTATGGTGTTATGTGTCTTATTTAATAGTGGAAATTATGGTAAATGACACATGAGTATCAACTGTTATTTATTGGTTCCTATTTTTTGCGTGACTCGAAGTTGTAAATGTAATGTAAAGGATTGTAGTGTCCTTTGTCTACCTCCTATTACGATTTTCCTGTTTTGATCTTGCTTAGTATTGTTATATATTAATCTTAGTATGTAACAGCATAAGGAAAAGTGTATAAAAACAGCATTTGTCTCTGTGTAAGTCCAGGAAATGAGTGGGTACGTAAGATTTGCCATCAAGTAAAAATGAGAAAATATTACTAATTCACGAGAAAGATAAGGAAAAAGAAACATGAATTGAGACATTAATATATTCTTCCTTCACTTAACCCTTCACCTACGATGCTGTAGTAAATATTGTATCTACAGGAGCTAAGAAAATGAATTGCAATGGGTAGCTTGTCTTAAGAATAGATGGGTTAATGGCTTATTGCAGTGTACTATGTCTATAACTACTCATTCCTACACACTTACTTGTCTAATATCTCGTTAACTATCATCCTATATGACCTCTAGTCCTTCGAATGCTGGGTAATGATGAGGATGATCAGTAGAAGGGATAATTAATGACGATCAAGGTAGTTATGAAGGTTTGAATGATGGTGGAAAAGTATGATATATAATTAGGTAGTATGGCTTGTTATGGCTATTCTGTTCTAACGCCGCTGTGCTTGGGTCTACGTCCACCATCTTTGTTGAGGCAGCCGTCTCTGTAATCTCATTGTATTCATGTATTTTTTTTTTTTTTACTGATTTCATGTTTTCTTCAAGTTGTTTTGATGTTTTTAGCCGCAGTATCGTGTGTTTGGAATGCTTGTCATGTTTGGTTTATAAAAAGAACTTAAGATGGTTGTTATATAAGTACATTTCTTGAGTATTTTTTTCGAAGGTTGTATAAGTTTATTGTCTAGTAGTTGTCTTTTGTTATCTGAATATTTAGATTGTTTAGTAATATTATATCCAAGAGTTATTTCAAGACTGTTTTTGTATTATTTAGTGTCATGTCTTTGTCTCCTTATAATTATACATCCTTTGTACAATGGAGGAAAGCAATTATGGAGCAGAATTACAAATACACTGAAGTAGAATTACAAAATTATTAGTCTCAGGTAGAGTTGGAGAGGGATAGAATATACACACATGATAGAATACACTCACTACAGTCAGTTAGTGTGTGGATTTGAGAGAGGAAAACTACTACTAGGATGAAATATGACAACCTACGAAAGAAGAAGAGAAATGAAAGCATCAGTAATATAGAATAGAGTTTTGAAAGCATAGTGCTGGGAAGAGAAATACAAGCTTGATTAATAAATGCAGAAGAATTGACATCCTGGACTTGAATACGAGAAGTTAAAGGTTGTGTTATATGAAACAAATCAAGTCTTTCCATGAGAAGAACAAAAGCAACGCGTGTGATACTAAAACAAATGTGAGATTCAAATAAACTAAAAAAAACGTGAACTATTTGGCAATTCACAGTAAAATAAAAATGACTTGATGAAAGAAGAAAATCAAACTTTGAGTATTATAAATGGAGTTGATATTAGTCTAAGTTATAAGATTTAGAATAATATAGAACAGTCAGCCTGCATAGAATTAATAACATGATAGATAATAAGGTGAAGTACCAGAACAGGACAGTCTACACAGTTTAAGAGAAAGAAAATGAAGTCTACTTAGGTTATTAATATATAATCACTTAGCATCACGACGAATAATAAGATAAATGAAAGCCAAGGATTCTATAGTTACTTAATACTTACAGACTGAAAGAACACTACATACTTCTGTGGCCATCTTATCAAAAAATTCTTGAGGCCACGAAAGACTTACCTTCTAACATAATAATCATTTCATTACCACTTTCATACACCCAGATATCTCTATGTCAATACTTCTAACCTAATATAACCAACAGCTTTCTTCCCAGCTGACACTAGCCATTACCAACCACTACAGTACCTTCACTAAATACACTCACCAATCATCATTTCATTGTTCTTAGAAAATCAAACACAGTAAACCATATATATCCAGTTATTGAATCTTCAGTGAATTTCAAGGTATTTCCACAAACCAAACATAGTGAACCTTACAAGTTACCTAAGATAACACAACATAAAATATCTAACAACAGGAAACAAGCTTAGAATCAATAGAATAAATGTCTCATGTAAGCAGACTCATTACCACGAGCCGAGCATATTAGGGCAACGCTGCTGCTGGCTGGTGGCTCAACTAAAATGGAGGACGCAAATATTCCCGCTTATAGTAACCTAACAGCTCACTTCTGTATCTATTGTTTGGAATGTAAAGCATACCGGACTGAACTCTGCGTATCAGTGACAACCACGATAACTGGATGAAGTGGAATGAGATGTTATATACACGATGGAGCCAAGAATGTAGATTTAATAGAGGAAGAATGAAAAATTAAGGAATGAGAAGGCAATTGTCCATCAGGAAGGAAGGGGAGGAAGGTAGTTTCAGGCCACAGAAAGCTAAAATCGTAGAGGTAAAAGTGTGTGGTTCTGGATGTATCAAAATATATGTCTTCTGTGAGGTTAGAATTGCTTAGGGAGGAAGGCAGCTCTTGGACATAAGGGATAGGAAGTGTTGATTTCAAGATATGTGGTATTTAGTGTCTTATTTTGGGTGTTTGAAAGTGGTGATGAAATTATTTTTATTATAGAATGATGCGTCTATTTGTAGGGTGAAAAAACTGTGTATAGATATGCCATATAGCTTAGAGTAGACGTATTTAGTGTTATTTTTTTAGTCTGTGGTTCTGAGTGTCTAGAAACCGTTCTTATTATACTTGAAGATTATATTATATACTTTTGTCAGCGTAAAATTTCTTCTGGCAATCGTAAATGTTTTCTTTTAGGATTCAGTCACGTTCTTGTATACTTTTACTAAGTTTCACGTCTTTCAATAAGAGTTAATGTTCTTCAGTGTTAGTGTCAGCATGTCCCTGGGCTGACGTGTGGGTAAGTGGCAGCCCTGACGAAGCCCTGACGCAGCCACGCCTTATCTTGACGTAAAATAATCGATCATGATGCCAAACGGACAGAAAGACTTGTTTGTGAGTGAAAACTGTTTACCACACCGCAAATTTGTTTTTAACCTGTATTCAATTAGAAGATAAAAGAAATATACACATAATTGACGTGACATATTCCAAGGTTCAGTGTTGACGTAATTATCTTTCGGAATACTGAGAGAGGGGGAAAGAATACTAAACGTGTGTAAATAAAAGACAGGCTGTATTGAACCCACCCACCCACACACACACACACACACGAAAAAAATATGAAAAAAATAGAGGATATAATAAAATACAGTATCAAAATAGGATATTGAAAAGTTAAGGCTGTACGCCAGATTTTGCTGAAGTTAAGCCGGTAAATCTGGTTGGTGACAGTCAAGGGGAGGAACAGGGCAGTCTGCAGGACAAACAAAACTACAGTGATAGGGAAATGGGAAAGTTAAAACCAGGATCACGGACGACAGACAGCGCTACCATAACGAGACTCAACTGCAGAAGGGGGTGGAGGTGGAGGTGTAGGGTCTGGTTGCCTTCAGGGGTGAAAACGACAAAGCGAAGACCTTACGTGAAGCCTCTGGGGGTGTGGGGTGTCTAGGGGGGTGAGATCTATGCATGAAACGGAGGAAAAATGGGTTACATGGAATGGATTTTGGTGGAGGAAGCAGTGGGTCGTATGGATAGGCTGAGGAGGAAATGAACTAAGGATAGAGACTTGGGTTCGATACCTGATGCTGCTACAAGAGGAAGAGAGGAGATGAGAGTAAGGATATCTTAGAATAATTAGAAAAGCTATGAATAATACTTGCCATTATATATACATAGAAAAAATAGAATAGATATGATTAGATTCACCTTTATTTTCTGTCTTTTTTTGATTTTTTGATTTTATTTTCACTTTTATTTCTGATCAAAACCCACAAGAGGCGGACGCCCCATTAAGTCTTTGGTATAAGTTCATGTGTTTATGGCGTGTATTTCTGACTGAACCTTCAAGTACCAGATGCTCAGACACTCCCACACGTCAAAAGAGTTCAAACAGCCTCAAGTGTGTGTGTTTCTCTCTCTCTCTCTCTCTCTCTCTCTCTCTCTCTCTCTCTCTCTCTCTCTCTCTCTCTCTCTCTCTCTCTCTCTCTCTCTTTTTGAAGGGTGAATGGGCCATAAAATAAAGGGAAAGAAAAGAATATGGATAAAAATATACTAGCCAAGAATATAGAGTACAATGTGTGAGGTTAAGACAAGGAAGGAAGGAAGGAACGTGTATATATATTGAACAAAAATGCATGTGTTTTTATTTTTACATACACACTGGTAAAGACACACACACACACACACACACACACACACACACACACCCACACACACACACACACACACCCACACACACACACACACACACACACACACACACACACCCACACACACACACACACACACACACACACCAGGAAGTCTTAAAACGATTAATAAAAAAAAAAGTTCGCGGTCTTTCTTTTTTTTCTTCGCTTTCTTCTTTTCTTTTTTTTTCCTATACAACCCTCCGCTGTGGCCCCTCTCACTTTACACTCTCCCTCGCATTCTGTTAACCTCTCCCCCTCAGCTCCTCTCCACACAAACACACAAAAACAGAAGAAGCGCCTCCCCGCTTCAATGCACACGACGAAGTAGGTCTAAAGCGATTTTTTCTTTGAACTTTTCCGAGTGTGAGGAGAGGGAGGGAGACACGCACCAGCACCTCCCTCACTTTTCTGAATTGACATCCTCACGCCTGACAAAGGATGAAGCTTTGTGTTGGCGACGAGGCTCTTAAAGGGACGATGGACTTAAGGGGAGGGAGGAAGGGAGACAGGGATGAGAAAAAGGGCTTTGTGCACCTCCGTCTTTTCTTAGGCCACAGATAATTTTGACTGCGGAAAATGAGTGAGCCGTTCTGAAAGGAGAGAGTGAGAGAGTGTGTGAGATGAGAGATTCACATTATAAAAAAGAAAAAAAAGAGTTGAGGTTCTAAGAGATATGCACAACGTAAAATCGAAGGCATGAGTGAATTTCCCAGACACACCTTTTGTCGTCACCTGTGGCTAAGAGTACCAGGTGACGGGGTAGGATGGTGATCGTTGCCTTAGATGCTGCAACACAACACAGCGCAACACAACACAACGCAACACAACACAACGCCGTCAGGAGTGGAGATAAAAGTGTGACGATGCACTTGGTGTTGTGCTTGAAAAAAAAAAGTTGACATTGTACCATTAAAAAGGAGGTGATGTTCAAGATGATGAAGAAATAAAGTTGTTCTTTTATCCTTTGCACGTACTCTTCGCCCAGCCCAAAGAGGTGCCTTGATCCCTCCTACACATACACATACACATACACATACACATACACGGCTGCACCTGAAGATAGGATGCATTTTTCAAACACACATACACACATACACACACACTATAATGACAACACAATGATGTCTAAATTATCTTACAAAACTAACCTGGTAAATTAAATGAGAGTCTAATATTCCTTTCGCAACCCAAGTGTAAAATATATTATTGTTTTATATTTTCAGGGCGTGACCACGGAGTGTCTGCGTGGTGACCCTTGAAGAGGTGAAAGGTCAACCCTGATCTTCTTCCTCTTACCATACTCTCATGTAAGTAAATATATATCAATCACTTACATTTCTTTACTTCTATATTTGTAGCTTTTCTTTCATCATATTAAACTAATTATCTTATTAAACTTTGCTATAAGAATTCAATGTAACGCCGTTCGTAGGATTCCAGACAAAATCCATGTTATAGGTGTGTGTCAAGACTACTGTTGACTTGTAGGATAGATAGAGGAAGGACGTGGCTATTTTAAGAAAAGGAGTAGGTGTACAGGTATCAGTAAACAGTGTAGGGAGGGCGTTATACTTAGTCCTCTTCTAGGTATCGTTGGAGTTAGTGAAGATAGAAATAGCGTTTATCTGTATTCCTCCCACATGTTTCCTGTATATAACTTTGGCTGTGACGATAAAAATGATGAACTTGCAAAGATATCAAGTGTAGCGTTTGGCAAGTTAAGAGTGTGTTGAGGGTGTATTGAGGGTACTAACAACAACACACACACACACACACACACACACACACACACACACACACACACACACACACACACACACACACACACACACACACGTCTCCTCTCTATACATTGTAAGAGTCTGTTAGTTTCCTCCACTGGCCACACCGACTCTTGTTGTATGTGTTTACTCTTGTCTGTCTATGGCTTGTGTTTGTATCTTCAGTGTGTAGGTGTGTGTTTGTATTGTATTATATTGTATTTATTTTTACTCTCTCTCTCTCTCTCTCTCTCTCTCTCTCTCTCTCTCTCTCTCTCTCTCTCTCTCTCTCTCTCTCTCTCTCTCTCTCTCTCTCTCTCTCTCTCTCTCTCTCTTTCCCTTCCCTCATCCCTCTTTGTCATTTTTTTTGTATTCGTTTTACTTTTCTCACTCTTCACTTATCCACTCTCCCACACCTTTTTTTTTTCATTCTCCCTTCCCCTTCTCTCTCTCTCTCTCTCTCTCTCTCTCTCTCTCTCTCTCTCTCTCTCTCTCTCTCTCTCTCTCTCTCTCTCTCTCTCTCTCTCTCTCTCTCTCTCTCTCTTTTTTTTTTCTCTCTCTCTCTCTCTCTCTCTCTCTCTCTCTCTCTCTCTCTCTCTCTCTCTCTTTTCTCTCTCTCTCTCTCTCTCTCTCCCTCACTATCTTTCCCTTGCCTGCCTTCCCCTCTTCCCACCTAACTGTTGTTTATGGTAACCCGACTGAATGAATGCTTCCCAGTTTGGCTTGGGGCTGTGTGTGTGTGTGTGTGTGTGTGTGTGTGTGTGTGTGTGTGTGTGTGTGTGTGTGTGTGTGTGTGTGTGTGTGTGTGTGTGTATGTGTGTGTGTGTGTGTGCGGTCAGGTCACTGCTCCCTCTGCTCTTACTGATGGTGATAAGTGGTGGTGGTGATAGAGGGAAGGAGGCTGTGTTGAAGTAGCAGGTGCCGGGTGAAGATGGTGAGGGACAGGTCATGACGGGATTGTGACGGGGTTGTGACGGGGTTGTGATGGGGTTGTGATGGGGTTGTGGTGCTACTGGATTACTGTGGAGCGAAAACCGGTGATGGAATGGTAAGGCGGTGCATGTGGATGGGTCTGTGTGTGTAAATAATAGTGGTAGTAGTAGTTATAGTGGCTTCCTCAACCTCCATCGCCACCTACACCTCCACCAGCGAAAACTATGATATTACTACGAATGTCTACTTAGAAATCTTTGGAAATCTGATATTTACGTGGGTTTTTATATGTGAGAGAAGGAGAGAGAGAAAAAAAATGAAATAGAGAGGGAAAGATAGATTTGTTTGAGATGATACATTCTTATCAGCTAGCTTGTTCATTATTCAGCAATTTATGTTGTTATTTAAGTTATTTAAAAAAGAACAATGATAATGGTAATATATTTAACTTGTGAAGTCGAGTATTTCCTGATAAAAAAAAAACTTTCTAGAAGATTAGTAAAATTATTAATATTTTTCTGTTAATATCTAGAGGATGAAAGTAAGTCATCACCGCATCCAAACATATACATTATAGGGAAGAGCCGTTATCTAGGTAGTATAATTGTGTTCATTTGAGGACAAGCGATGGAGTATGACAAGACTTCCATCAACACCTTTGTAGCAGCAGCCAGTGTGTGTGTAGCAAGCACGGCAGCGAGCCTCCTTTACCCTACTAGGAGCTCAGCATCAGTTTCATCCTTACTGAGATTATTTGAAGGTTATAAGGAAGGGAGTAAATAATTTTTTGATAAGATATTCTAATAAAACATCCATGGTCCTCCCTAATCTATTCATTGTGTTGAATTTCGTTTAGTCTTTATGTAAATATTTTAGTATGATTTTTCATTCTCTATAGACTCCCTTTTCTTTTTATATTTTAAGTGATTTGTTATCATCCTGCTTAACACACCCTCGATGTAATGTTTGTGTGTGTATGTGAAGTGATCACTGGTATGCCTTTAGCGTATAAACTCCGCAGTACACTTTTGACATTCACGTTAATTCCTTGGTCAGTTCAGGACTCTTTGATAGGCTTTGTCATAGTGTACAAAACAGCTAAGCATCATAATGGTTTTGTGTGTAGAACTGTAGATGGGTAAAGGTTTTAATATATATATATATATATATATATATATATATATATATATATATATATATATATTTATTTATTTATTTATTTATTATGATGTAGAAGGTTACGAAACGCTGGCCCAAACAGTATTTGTATTACAGGATAGATGACAAAGCGGTGTGAGTACAAGTATTATTCAGTTTTCATTCATTACATCTTATAAAAATTTACTTGGTATTCGAATTATTCTAAGGTTTTTGTTTCTCCTGCTGTAGTTCGTTTCTTCTTCATTTCCCAAGAATAAATTGTTGGCAAATCTGAGTTATTAATATTAAGATACTCTCGTTATCTTCTTTACGATGTATTACTTTTCTTACTTTTTCCTTGAAGACAATGAACAGGTTGTGGAATAATGAGGCGCCGACGTGTCTTCATCCTTGTTTGGGTTCCACATTTGTTGAGTGTCTTCAAGGATGTGGTTGTCTTACTGTTGAGACTTTGTAACAAAACAAGTCATTTATAACAGCGTGTTCCATGGGTCAAATAAAATAGTATTGCGTGCTAGCTATACTTTTTTATTATTATATTTTTATCAAGGTTTTTGACACAACAATAGTATATAAACTTACTAGAGGTGGTTATTTAAAGCCTGGATGCCTCCCTCTTGTGAATTAGTATGACAGTGACATTTTTCTAGATTGCCACTACAGAACAGTTATATATATATGTATATATATATATATATATATATATATATATATATATATATATATATATATATATATATATATATATATATATATATATATATATATATTGTGGGTATACGTTTAGCCATCCTCAAGAAAGCTTCGTTGTATTTTAACGTAGAAGCCGAGGAATAACGTAGAGTAACGGACGGACGCCGGATGTGCTCGTGAGTAAAAAAAAAATTTAGATGAATTTTCGCCCAGACTTTAGTGAGGCCTTTTTTCACCCTTCCTGCTCCTCCCCGCACCCTCCCTCCCTCCCTCCCTCCCTCCACACCCGTCCCGCTGCTGCCTCAGTCCGCCAGCAAAACGTTATTCTCTGACTTATAACTTTCCATAAAACACTCTGAAGCATTTCTATTTCACCTCCGGGAAGAGCCTGCACATGAAAAATACGATGTTTTCTATTGATTTCTTGATAAATATTGAAACGCGCGAGAATATACGACATTTATTCATTCTTTCTCTAAATTTAGATAACCTGTTCGACCTTTCAAAGCATCATAGACGACTCGTACGTGACAAGATAGATCAAGGATACAGAGAACACTACAACATCCAGGATACAGATTCAAGAGTGTTCAGGATACAGTAACCAGAGTAAAACCAGTAGCACCCTCTCCTCTACCTTAACACTGTAACGGAACGCCAGTCAACCACTCACTCTTACAGCTTGCATTCAACAGTCATGCATGCCTCACCAGTTTGACGAGGCAGCAAGCTGGTACTGGTGCAGGTATGACGGCTTAGTAAACTTGCTTGAGGGGGAAACTGGATGTCGTCTTGCCGGTCCCAGCTTCCCCTCAACCCTTGGTGTGCCATGTGGGAGCATACTGACTGTCTGCACTGATCATCGGGGGGAGGAAAGGCTGCTTGTATCTAATGTATTGGTAGTAATAGTAGTA
>JAXIVD010002485.1:42500-59093 GCA_036785275.1 Cancer borealis
GTGGTGGTGGTGGTGGTGGTGGTGGTGGTGTGGCTACCTACCTCTCCCTCTCTCACCCACCTCATTATTGGTATCTTTAGGCTGATATTTGAATACATAAATATATAAACTATGGTGAATTTGGCTTGTAATCCGTGCGAAAAAACTCTCTATGTATACACGATGCCTGAAGGTTGGGTGGCTGTGTTCCGCTGTGTTCCGCCCTGTTCCGCCCTGTTCCGGTCACAATTATCCTAGTGAACAGTTCCGCAAAAGCCACATTTATTAATATCCCTCAACACGCGTCCCTCGCCCACGTAATGGCAGGGCGCCCATGCGGGTAGGCGATGCAGTATACTTCATTAACAAGGCTTGTAGCTTAACCCGTCCATACAGGCATCCTCTACTCTCTCTCTCTCTCTCTCTCTCTCTCTCTCTCTCTCTCTCTCTCTCTCTCTCTCTCTCTCTCTCTCTCTCTCTCTCTCTCTCTCTCTCAATACAATGTTACTGTTTCGTCCTGTAAACACGTATTATTTTCAATTAATCTTGTTCTTGTACGCGAAGAATAATATTTACAATACCAGACTTTTTTTTAAGTTGTTTTAGCTTTTTTATTTTATTTTTACTGTTTAAACATGCAAAGTGAAACAACATGTCCTTTTGGAAACTGTAATCCCATATTTATCACTCATTGGTTGTACATTCACTTTCTTTCACTTTCTTTATCTAACAGCTACTTAATTATTGCTTGGCAGAACCTTCCTTCCATCACCATCTCACTTTTCCACCTCTCTAAGTCACTCATAGCCTCGGATGCCGCAGTGCTAACCCTCTCCACCTGGCACCACACGGCTCAGGATAAGTGTGGCGCTCCACTCCGCTGGGCTGAAGTTATCCTGTATCCCTAAACGCTGACAGCCTTCGGATAATCCTCAACAAGCCGATATTGCAACCTTGATCGAGCGAGATTCAAGATAACAGGATCGCTGGTCACACCCTCGTCTGTTCCTCGCCCGCAGCTCTTTACCTTCCTTTATATATCAAGAACCTCACCTGGAATCTATTCTTTGCACGGTAGTCTTGGTGACGCGCAACGATCAGGCCTAAACCAAGCCTGTGGAGGAGAAATGAAGACGAATGGCATCAAACGGAGGCCAGTGAATTCCTACCTAGAATCCCAGAAGTCCATTTCCATTTCCCGAAGACCGACGGCCATTAATGTGGGACGGACCAGTAATTATACGGATTTTAGAGCAGTGCCTTCAACATTCTCCCGGTGCGGAAGCTGGGATCAGGCCGCGATGGGAATTATTGGAACGATGATTGAAGGGCCTCAGTGTGCCTCCCTACGACGGCCTGTGAGGTGGTGGGAGGCTCATAAGGTCACGCTTGATGCCTTGAACTGCTACCACGAGGCTGTGTTTATATGGTGTTCAGGATAAGGTGTAGGAGAGGCGGAGGCTGGTGTGAGATGCTGACCTTATCGAGCATATCTGAGTTTACTTTCCACTTATATGAAAGAACATTTTATTAGCACTGTCAGTCTTGGAGAAAGTATGACTCTGTTGGTCATTTTACTTTTCGTTAAATCTATAAACGTTTCAATACTAGCAATGCGTCTTATGTGTGACAATATTAGTGAAAAAACTTATATTACTCCACAAAATCCTTATTCATTCCTTCCTTTAAATACAGTACCTTCTGAAACCTCTTCTACTGACGTCTAACTAAAACTAACAATCCTTATCTTCCTCCTATTACGTCTAAGCATCAAACTACATCATTTCACGCCAGAACCGATCACTTAACACACTCTCCTCGCTCGTGCCGCCCTTGAGGTATAATGGGGAAGGAGAACCCGCTGCTCGCCGCTGGAATATTGTCTTAGAACTGAGGAACACAAGCAGAATTAACCCTCCGAGTATGGTAATGGCCTGGCGGAGAGTGATCAATGCAATCACTCACACAAGATTGGGGAGGAAATGGTACCAGGATGTGAGCCGACCTACCTACCGCCTCCTCCCTCTCCCTTCAGGCACTCCCTTCCTTCCTTACCCTTTCCCCCTTCCCTCCTCCCACGCCTCCGTCTGCTCCTCACTCATTCCTCCACACCCTCTCCTTCACCCACGCCCACACCCACACCCACACCCACACCCTTCAATCTGGTAAGGTATTTGCCTCATTGGTATTTATAAAGAGTATTGGGAAAGGGTTATTGAGGTGAAGAAAAGTAATTAAGAGAGATAGAGAGATAGAGAGAGAGAGAAAAAAAAAAAAAAGGAGAGTGAATGGGAGAGAGAACGAAGGAAAAAACTTAGAATTTTAGCTACACACTAGCACGCAAGCACACGCACAGGTACACACACACACACACATACACACACACACACACACACACACACACACACACACACACACACACACACACACACACACACACACACACACACACACACACACACCAGGGAAATATTTATCTATTTTTCCCAAACTTTATTTCTTCATCTATTCATTATTTCTTCCCCTCATTGCCTAGGAAACGAAGTGCTCAGATATTTTTTACTTCTTTCTTTTCTTTCTTTCTTAATTATTTTAGCATCTCCCTCCCGGCGGTCAGGTCGCAGCATCCAATTACCTGGTGAGTGAGCAGGTAAAATGTTTCTTAGTTTTACGGAAGTGTGATTTAACTCCTCTTGAGGGGAAGGGGAGGAAAAAATAGTAACGTCGCCCCCTTGTCAGTTTAAATGATATGTAGTATATGCTTTATATACTTCACTGTAGCGTTACTATTCTTTTGTCATATATTTTTTTATTTTTTAAACTTTTTAACGTGTTATATAATAAAAACAATGTGTTGGGTAAAAGTAGAAGAGAAAATAGAAAGAAAATGTTGTTAGTGATAATATCATTTTTACTTGTGTTTTGTATATACATTTATTAATCATTGTATACATATATACATCTCTTTCTATCTCTCTTTCTCTCTTTTTTTTTTATATATATCAAGCGATGGGGGAGAGACACTTTCCAAGCACTGACAAGCTTTAATAATAGACCAGAAAGAATTCGAAGGAAGGAACATGACAATGGAACAACGAAATGCGAAAATGTGAAATGTTCTGATAAATAAACAAGTCAATGAATTACTGATAAAGAAAAACTTGTATGGCGGAGAAATGTTACAGACAGCAAGTGAAAGGAGACTGAGGGAAAAAAATGAACAGGAAGGGAAGTAAGAGGGAGTAGAGGGGGAAAAAAAAGTGGTATTTATATTAAGGAAAGGAAGGTTTAGTGTTGTCTCATAGTAAGTTTATTGAAAATGATGATGATTATATTAGTAATAGTAATAATAATAATAATAATAGTAATGATAATGATGATAGTGATAATAAAAATAATAATGATATTGCAAATGACTTTTTCACGATTATTTTTATCATTACTATTATTGTTATTATTACTATTATCATCATTATTATTACTACTATCATTACTAAATCATTGCTATAACATCTATACATATAGATACATAGATTGATGAAAAAATACCCATTCACTTCACATTTCATCATTTTACTCTTTATATATATACAAGTATGTTATAAAATAATATAATGTACTGGCAGGGCGGGTCAGGGCTGGGTCAGGGCGGGGCAGGTCAGGGTGGGGCGGGGCAGGGAGAGAAAAGGTCACCACATTCATTACTGTGAGCGACCCTCCTTTCCTGAAGGCGTACCAGCCGCCCTGACGCCCGTTCCCTAAGTGGACTTGGCGTAATAAGAATGTATGATGCCTCAGCCTCCGCCGGGACCTGGAGGCGTCCCTGGCGGAGGTCCTGTTCATTTATCCGAGTTACGAAAACATGGAATTTTAAGTGCACATGAGCGAGGAAAAGCTTGCACGATATTTTCTGCTGGCAAATCGCATCTGCTTGTACCTGTCATGGCGGGCGTGTGTGTGAGGATAACCAGCACCGTCCGAGAGGGTAGCAAGGTCAGGCATTGGTGGGATTTTCACCGCTGGTTGTTGGGTCAGAAATAATGTACATGAGGAGGAAGCAAATTGTTGCCGTCCCTCCTGCATGACGCCCGCCCGTCCTGCATCTCTAGGGGCGAGTGAGCAAGATTATTTATTTACTTTCCTTGTCTACGTCTGGCCTTAGCGTATTGCGTATTGCGTATTGCGTCTGTCAAGCCCTCGATCTGGTGTTGTGTTGAGGGTGGATACCCCTGGTGTCACCCCTTCCTGTCCCTGTTGGTCCCTACAGCTTATTTTCCTTAACTCTCTGTCACTAACAATACTGTGGATGCCAACTTCTTAACCCTCTAAGACAAACACTGTAGGAAACTGACAAACACATAATTGCTGTAGATGTTTCGTTTTGTAGGAAATAGAGGAGTGTTAGGGTGATATATTGAAACTTTATCACCTCCTCTATAAATGTTTCCTGTAAGTCTTTCGTTCAATATCCTGAGATGAAGATAAAATTTGAGCATAAAACTATGTAATCAAGTAATGTCAAGAGTAGCAAGAGTCCAGGAAAAGGGAAATTTATGCAACAACATGAATATACAGTTGAGTCTGATTCTTGTTTCTCTCGTGTTGTCAAAGAGCTCGAAATAACAATGTCAATTTACAAAATGAAGACAATCAGATTAAGGAAGAAAATATCAAGAGAACAAATTGAACTAAAATATTTCCAGATACCCACTTTGAAACCCTCCATTTATTATTTTTTTTTTTTTCATGCTGTTTAGAATCTTATATACACTTACAGGGGTAATATCATCATTGTGAAATTAGAACTAGCTTACTGTGTGTGTGTGTGTGTGTGTGTGTGTGTGTGTGTGTGTGTGTGTGTGTGTGTGTGTGTGTGTGTGTGTGTGTGTGTGTGTGTGTTCGCTTCAAATTTCTCATTACATCATTATATTAATATGGTCATTCACTCACATTCACACTGCCATCATTACAGTTACTGGACGAGCATGTGATAATAGTGTCGTATAAAAGAGAGAGAGAGAGAGAGAGAGAGAGAGAGAGAGAGAGAGAGAGAGAGAGAGAGAGAGAGAGAGAGAGAGAGAGAGAGAGAGAGAGAGAGAGAGAGAGAGAGAGAGAGAGAGAGAGAGAGAGAGAGAGAGAGAGAGAGAAAAAAAAATAAAGATACCAAATTAATACCATCTTTACCTAACTCACTCAGTCAATCACTCAAGTTGAAAATACTTATTATAACTAATCTGCGTTTCACTTTGCTATGCTATGCTGTAATTCCCTTCTCCGGGCTGTGTTGGGCTGTTTTAATCTTAATATACTGTTCTGAAGTGTAGCAGTAAAGATGTAAGTTATTCTGTGCCTCCTGTGGGTCAGCGTGAGGTAGGAAGAGTAGGAGAGACCTCACCTACTCTCACTTGGTGTATCCTGGCGTCGCTAAGCAGACAAAACATATCGATGAAGTGATAGAGAATTACAGTGACAGTGGATGCAGAGTGGATGCGGAGAGGACGTGGAGGAGAGGAGAGGAGAGGAGTGTGTGTGCGTGTGTGTGTGTGCGTGTGTGTGTCCGGCATATCCTGCATTCAAAGGGAGATGTAATATTAATTCAAGTCGAAATTATTGTCTACCGTCGATTACACGTGAGCTGCTTCTCCCCTGCGGCAGTGCCAAGGGGGAGGGGAGAGTGAGGTGTTCCGGGAATTCTGAACACCGATGCTCCTCGCCGAGTGGTACGTACAAGTACATTATGGCACGCCGTTCAGGGCTACGTCAATACAACACCGCCCGCCACAAAGGACTGCCGGCACGTATACAAAGGATCTAACAAGCGGAGTCCTACAGGATGGATGGATGTCCTCTCTCTCCGTGATTTAGTATCCTGAAAAGAGTACTAAGGGAGATGGATGGGTGCTTAGATGTGTTTGAATGTATCCTTATTCTTCCTGTTAGTGTTTCGTCCAACGCTAAATAAGAATGAGGAATAAAATGAATATAGATGGATTGATAGATAGAGAGAGAGATTGTATGTATGTAAGTAAGGTTATAATCGATAAACAGGTGTATGCGTCGTCATTTAGGTGGTCTGCTGGTGACTAATGTGAAGGATAAATAGATGCGTATATTATGTGCGCGAGGTGTGGCATTTTCGTGTTTATTTTTTTTTTATATATATTAATTGGTTGTGTTGACTTGCATGAGAGGGAGGCACGAGTTGTCATATCTCTTCTGTACATCAATTAAATTACAACATGAAGCTTTTGATAATTACATATGTCAGTATCTTTTAAGTCATTACTGAATGCCCGATGCGATACACACCTTACCTTCATGGCCTTGCTGATGAAAGACTGAAGGGGGAAAAAAAATAACCTACAAGTTAACATCAATATTACGTTATATGAAAGTGGATTTCCTACAAACTATATTTTTGCTAATGTAAACACTAATTTAACTGTATGCCCTGGTGCGTTTGCCAATTTCCTACATTACAGGAGTTCAGATCACACACGAACACACACCATGCACATACCAACACAAACACACACACACACACACACACACACACACACACACACACACACACACACACACACACACACACACACACACACACACACACACACACACACACACATCTTAGACTCCACTCCTTTACCAGAGACAATCCTTTATGGAAATCAGGAAACGTTCATCTAATCAACCATCATCCAATCTTATCCTTTCCCTCGAGGCCACCAAATTCTTAGTTCGTGACCTCCTCCCTTCCTTTCTCCTCTTACTCCCTCACTCCCCACACTCCCACCCACTGATAAACCCGCCAGCCAAGGGAGAGAGTGAATCCCACCGTGAAACAATAGTCGGCGTACACCCCAGGGGCTCCGGTCAGCTCAGTAGTTTGATATGCAAATTATATGGTACCCTTGTGATGAGGGCCGAGCCTATTTGCGATGTCAACTGCATATGTGGTCATTAGATCTCCCGGGCCGTGCTGCAGTCTGGCCCTCTCATAACACACCCGGAATCAGACCTGCATTGTCGAGCTCAACTCCTTGGCTAAAAGGCCATTGTCCCTTGCACCGTTGAATCTGCAGGAACTCTTGAATGACTACGGTGGTTTATTATTGTCATTGTCCTCCGTCTCAAGGGAGAGATAGCGACGCCGGCAAGTGGATGGCACAGTACAGGGCGCCATAAACGAGGCTGAGACCAAGGAGGGTGACGCAGGGGAGCTAAGGGAAAGAGGGGACGTTTGCTTTGGGGAATGAATAGGTGTTGAGGATGGGGATTGTGCGTGGGGAGGAGGCGGAGGAGATAGCAGAGGTGTTTCAGGAGATGCAGAAAGGGGAGGAAGATGAGGATGCTGGGGAGGGGAGGAGGTGAGGGGAAGTGCCTCTGTTGGCTTGGCCGTGTGCAAGATAAGTGGGAGGGAGGACTATTATTGTCTCCTGTCGCGGATGGGGCTATGAATATCCTATACGACTTAAGGTTGAGGCGTCATCCGGGCTGTGTGGCGCCGCGGTGGTGTTGTCATGGGCGGCAGACACATACAGGAGCAAGTTACCCTGAGACAAGACACACAGAGACACGAAGAATAATGATGATAAACGATAGGATGAATTACTATACATTTTATAGCTGAATACACTGTTTTTATCCTTATTTTATGTATATTTTCTTGGTATATAGATTAGTATGCATAAGGAGATGGAGAAGCCTGAGGGAGGAGTGAGATCAGCTCGTGGCGGTAGTGGTGACTCGTTTCTCGTGTCCAGCCAAGCGAGCAAGTTGACCCCCCGGCCCAACTTAGTGTATGGTTGGTGGACTTGGTTGACAACGTTGTCTGACTTAATTGGTTTTGACCGTAGCTCCCCTGTGAGACCCCGCCTGTGTTGTCCACCACTCGCTACTCCGACAAACTGGTTAACGCGGAGCTTCGGGCCCCCGGGATGAGACGCAGGCAGGGTTTTGGAGGTGGTAGAAGGCTCTTACTAGTGATGCGTGGCTGATGTCTAGTATAGGTCGTGGTGATGAGAGGTGCAGGCTGGGTCTCGCTTTGTCCTGCTATTCGCCCTTCAAACACCGGTGGTCCTGCAGGGTGGTGGTGCAGGCTGTATGTAGTGTGGTGATGCAGGCTGTAGGCAGGATGTGTTAAACGAGTCTGTCTAGATCGTAGTTTGGTTAAAAGATTTACAGTAGAAAAATAATCCTGTTCTATATACAACATGAAACTTGGGAATACATTAATACTACTAAGAACAAATTAAAGTCAATTGTTATAGAGTAAACTGTAAAAATAAGTGTATACATATTTTTCCTTACATATATCTTATGCTCTAAGGTATCCACTTAAAACAAGGTACCCAAAACAGTAATTAATACAAATATAATAGAATCCTCAGATATTAGTTTACTCCCCCCTAAAATATGGTGGCACCGTCTCAAGGTCAGTGAGGTGAAGCTCGTTTTCGTTCAGGTTACAAAGCAGAAGATACTAAATCGCACCGCTCGGCTCTGCTGGATCCCTTTGATTACTGGGTGTGTGGAGGGTTGAAAGTGATGATGATGATGATGATGATGATGGTGATGATGATGAAGTTGATGATGGTGATAGTAACAATAATGATAATACTAATAATGAGAATAATAATGATAATGAGAATGATAAGTAATTTTTATGATAAGTAATAATAATGATAATAATGAAACCAACATTACTACAAAAACAACAGCAATGAAGAAATAAAGTAATAAGAAGAAGAGGAATAAGAATAGCAATAAAAATAACTAATGATAATAATAATAATAATAATAATAATAATAATAATAATAATAATAATAACATCACCACTACTGTTATTACGCTGAAAACCAAATATAGTCACTTTCTGTTCTATCCACCAATCAATTTATATCTTTACCTTCATACTTAATACTTCGTTATCAGCAAGCAAGTCTGACCCATCCCTACCCTCCTTACACACACACACACACACACACACACACACACACACACACACACACACACACACACACACACACACACACACACACACACACACAATTATATATACATGCCTTCACCTGCATCTCAGTCAGGTGTTCCCATAAGCTGCCCACCTGTGTCTCTCTTCCACCTTCCTAATCATAAAGGTTTAATGAGGTTTAATCATTATCTTTAGAAGTTCTGTATTGCATCAGATACCTGTACTTAATTTTTGATGTGCCTTCTTTTATTTTTCATAGTGTGCAGTAGACAGTTTCTTAATCGTGTTCTTTACTGTTTAATACATAAGTGATGGCGTGTCTTTCAATGTTAATCTGTAGTTATTTATTAAGGGGTTTTTGTCTCCCCAAACCTTTTCTTGCACACTTTTCTATTTTATTTTATTTATTTATTTATTTATTTTGTTTTTGAAAGTATACGTTTTCTCGTGATACTGAATAAAAATATCTAATCTTATACATGCATTCTATTTTTATATCTAGTCCTAGAAAATAAAAAGTTAGATGATACGTGTTGCATTTGTTGCTCTAACTCTGTGGCACTACTATATATATATATAATTTTTTTTCTTCATATTTTTTCTTTTTTTCTTTTTTATATTAATTTCACACCAGTTTTGCATTTTTCTCGCGGTATCCTGGATGATCCTCGCCTGGGCTTCAACCAACAACCATAATGAAGCGTTTCTATTTTTGTTATTCCCTGTCTGTCTGTCTGTCTGTCTGTCTCTCTATACGTGGAACAGTTCACCATCAAGTCCTATTCTCTTCCTCCTGGTGTTGAGTGGGGATGAGATGCATAGAGTAAGACAGCTTGTTCTTTTTTATTTTTTTATTATATAGAAAACAATCTATTTATTAAGGGTTCAAAGTCCTCGCACGTGAAGACTGTCGAGCTACAACAAGTTATCATCAGCTGGATTCCCTCAGAGACCAGGAGGTGAACGAAGGAATCACAGCTGCAAACTATCCTTATCAGTTCCTATCGCTTGCTCAGTCTACATTCAGTCAAGAGATGAGCGGCGATGATGTAATAAATGGAACGCTCTTTCAGATTCCTTGTCTATATCATACAACAAGCCTTTGAGGTATGTCCAGGAGCCGTGGGTGGCCTTGTATCCCCCAGCAAACAGCAGTAATATGTGTTTGTCTGAACGTTGACGTGAGTGAGTTTGTTTGCATAACGGGAATGAGAAGTGTTTGTATACCTGCTTTGAATGGCACAGATGTTTCTTTTGATTACATGTGTTTAGATTTGTTATAGTTTCATAATACAAGAAACATCCCCCCCCCCCACACACACACTATTCCAGGGATGTGTTAAAGGCATCATGTAAAGATTACTAATAGATGTTTTCAACTATTTCCTATCATGGCATTTTTTTCTACAAGATTCCGCGTTACCTTTTCTTACCAGTGTGTGTTACCTTGCTTTGCCTAACCTCTATCTTCCTTCCCCATCTCCCATCCTCTACCTTCTTCTCCTTCTCCTTTTCCTCCTCCTCCTCCTCCTTCTCCTCCCTTCGTGTCTGTGTGTTCACTTCTAATTACTTCATTGTGGTTTCATTATCAGTGGCCTCTTCTCGCTCCCTCAATCAAAGCAGATTATGACGTGGTATTAATGGCTCCACTGACCACACGCCGGTTGTCTACTGCAGAAGTCGAGCACTGGAAAATAGATATTGATTTAGAGATGGAAGGCTTTGTGGAATTAATCATATCCCCCCGTGGACGAAGGCGGTCAGGACAAGGGCCACCAGTCTCCCGTTGTCACAGGCACAGGTCCGCTCCCGGCACGACGGCGATCCAACCCTTGCAGGCCACTTAGGGATGGCCCGGCCCTAAGGGGAGCGCCGAGTCCAGGGTCAAAGGGGGATGCGAGGGTGGAAGGGAAGCAAATGAGGGAAAACAGAGGATAAGAAAAGAGGATTAGAGCGTGTAGGGTGAGGTCAGCTGGAGGAGGAAGAAGATATGCTTATGCTTGGCTTGTCATAGGCGTTTTACTTTTTTTGTGTGTCTGTGTGTGTGTGTTTGTGTGTGGCCGAGGGAGGGATATCAGGCGAGGAGCTTCAAAGGGTGCACTGAAGGAAATTTTTATTTGTCCGTGCAGTAAGGTCTTTGAGGCAATAGATATAGAGAGTAAGCATAGGCTACGTATAGATTGATATAAATACATGAATAATAGATGTAGATAAATATGGAGATGGATATGATAGCTATGTATTAATAAATTGAAATATGTAATGCGTGAAGTGTTCTTAGAGAATCAGAAGACGAAAATCATAATAGAAGTCAATATAGTCAATCTAACAAAACAACGATTAACGGACACCATTACTTTCCACTGGCTTAAGTAAACATTAAATTATACACTGGACTGACTATATTTTAAAATTTAGTAACCTATTTCACATGCTCAAAAGTCTACAATACATCTCTGTTGATATATTTGATAAGGTCCAGACAGCGGGAACCTAACCTGGCATGTCAAATAAAAGAGATGGATCCCCAAGGTCGAACTTAGAGAGGTAATCCGAGCACAGATAACCGTGAGAAAAGGCATCTGTGGCGGCAATGTAAAGGTGGGGAAGGAGGAGGAAAGAGGCAAGGAAGAAGGAAGGAGGAAAGACGCGAAGAAAAGATTACATGTCATTTAATCTGTTTCGCTTTACCTTCAGAGTTTCTTGTGTTCTTTACTTCCATATCTTGTTTAAACAATTTATATTAACATAATATTTCTCGCATATGTCATGCATATGAAATGTTCAAGTATTTCTGCCCTAAAAATGGATAAGGAAAATATCAACATTTTGAATCATAATTGCAGGATACACCCTTAGGATTATGGTGACAAATATTTTGTTTTTAAATACTCAAAAACTATGCGGCTTACGTA
This sequence comes from Cancer borealis, assembly GCA_036785275.1. NCBI lineage: Eukaryota > Metazoa > Arthropoda > Malacostraca > Decapoda > Cancridae > Cancer > Cancer borealis. The sequence continues at coordinate 54,370 of JAXIVD010002485.1, forward strand.
AAATATGTTTAGAACATAAAAGATAGAACACAACATTTACTATCTTGTGAGCTAGTGGTAACATTTCCAGTGCTCAAATTAAAGAACTGTGCTTCTATTGGTCTAGAACACATATCATTGTTGAAAAGTGACACCCTAATAAAGCTGTGGTTAACAGCAGCATTAACTTGTTCAGTGACAATGTGACAATCTAGCAATGAAAAGGAATACATAAGAGAAAAGAGGATAATAGAAGAGTGTGTTGATGTTAAGGTGTGTATACGTGTCTGTCATTTAGGTGATAGGAAGCAGAGGAACATGCTGTATAGTAGTTTATATAAAGGAATATACTAGACGAAAGAGAAAAAAAATATTTCTGTAAAGACAAACATAAGAAATTGTATGTTATAAACTCCTAACTTACTTGATATCATGCTGTTGTGTAATTATGATATATAAGACTGTAATATCAGATGAAGAAATATATAGAGGACAGTGTAAAAGTTTTATTTCCTAACTTTTAAGGGACAACTCAGAAAACATTTTTTTTTTACAACTTTAAGGGTGAGGTATTTTTACAGCAAAAAAGAGGCACATCCACCCAGGCCTGACTAACCAAATTAAAAAAAAAGGTTACTGTATATATCGTTTTATAAAGAAAAATATATGTGATACAAGTGAGATGGATAAATGAAAGTTCCTAAGACAATTAAATGCTCCCTTAGTGAAACATTTGCGAGTCTTAGGAAAGTAGAAAGAAAACTGATCCAGAGAATATTATGAAAATTTTGAATATGATTAAAACGAACAGAATACGGATAAAACACAACTGTAAATCAAATCGAATAATAATATCATTCTCAGGAATCTAAAAAGATGAACTTACAAACACACACACACAAAAAAAAATATATAACCACAGTCTCGTTTACTACATTAACCCGAAACTTTATCATAGCACCAGGAGTCTTATATTTCTTCCTACACCACACAGCGTTCAAGTAAAATATAAAGAAATCTGTGGAATATTTGAGAGTGTTGATGCCCGCCACCCATCACTCCACCTTGACACCAGGCAAGACACTCACAAAGGTCACCGTGAAACAAGAGAGAAAACATCCAGGAAGAAGTAGTTAGAGAGAGTAATAGGAGTAAGAAACAAGTTATAAATGCAAGCAAACAGTGGTCCAAGTTTGAGAAGCATTAGTAATTTACCCGCAAACACACACACACACACACACACACACACTCACACACACACACACACACACACACACACACACACACACACACACACACACACACACACACACACATGTACAGAAAATACGACACTGAATGACAAGCGACAGTAAAAGTTTGGAAAATAATAAATTGGGGAAGTGCTCCACCGCTGAAATTTGAGGAAGTTAAAGATAATTTGTTTTTTTTTTGTTTTTTTTAAGAGTAGCCAAGATTTTTTTCACATGCAGGTGTGTGTGTGTGTGTGTGTGTGTGTGTGTGTGTGTGTGTGTGTGTGTGTGTGTGTGTGTGTGTGTGTGTGTGTGTGTGTGTGTAGGTTGAAGAGGCTTGATTCTGGCAGGTGTGACAGAGAGCAGGTAGGCCACGAGGAGGAAATACTTACCCGTACATATATTACCTTAACTATATATAACGATGATATGGTAACAGCTTTTTCATAGGATATTTTCATTATTTTCTTGAAGATGAATACAAACAGGCTGGTTTATATTCATCTCAATTTTTTCTTCTTTCCAGATGTGCGCTGTTAAGACTCCGAGGCTATGGAAAGTGACTCAAAGGTAAGGAATTTCATCTATATAATACTTTTTTTTAAATGAATTATTAACACAGGGCTACTGAATCGTCTTACAGCTAGATATAATTTTTTTCTTGACTAAAATCAGGTTACCAAATGATTTAATTTAGTATATATTTGTTCTTGGTTTGTCAGCTTCACTTGTATTAGTATTTTGGTAAAGATAAGTCCGTGATGGCTTGTACAGTAGAGTGACACACGTCTCACGCCCTTCACTACCCTTCACCACCCATCACCGCCCGCCCTTCCTTGTTCATGACTTGTCAACTCAATGCACCTCCAGAAAATTACTTTAACTTAATGTGTTCAGTATTTTTTTTTCTTGTAGTAATATAAGTAGTTTTTTAATACTGAAAAAATTTATATAGGTAAGAAAACTGATTTATCTTGTGTTTTTTATTACATCTTTATCGTCTTTTTTGTTTTAATAAGGGATGAGTGTGCCCTTTAACGTGTCTTGTCTTCGTATGTTTAGAAAAAATGAAAAATAAATAAACACACACACGCAGAAATAATGAAGAAACAAAAGAGAAAACTTATAATGGAATCTAACTGCATATAATATAGAGTAAATAATAAATAAGTGGAGTTCCAAATAGAGAATTAAGGCAGATCCTGAAAATAATCTCGGATGGTTATAGAGATCCCATAAAGACACCTCATGTACCTTTAACATCTTAAAGAAAAACATATTCTTTCACATTTTTCTCCTTAACATCCTCAGTCCTCCTCCTTCTCCTCCTCCTCCTCCTTCTCTTAGTATTCTCTTACGCAACAAGCGACAACAACCTTTCAAAACTTTTTTTTTTTTGGGGGGGTGGGGTTCCCGCGTGTTTGGCATGGCGCGCCTTAATGCCACGTGTCATGGTGGACGAACACAAACAGGATAAATACGTAATATACAGACAAGTGTCACTGTCCACCTGGAATGAGTAAGCTGTGGCACTTAGGAAGGTAATCCGTCCGTCGGGAAGGATGCCAAAGAGTGAGAGAATAGATAGAATTAAATTAAATACTTGATTATGGAAGAACACAGATAAAGAAAGGAGGAGGAGGAAGAGTAGAAGGAAGAAGGGATTGGCTAAGCATCGTTAGTGTGTGTAAAAGTGTTGCTACTTGACTTATGAGATTCAAAACTCTATCCTCGCTCAGCTCTCGTCCAGAAGTAAGAAATCACGAGATGAAAAGATGAAAATAAGAAAATATCAAATGTGTGTGTGTGTGTCTATTTATATGTTGTTATAACTTTCTCATCACTTTGAAATAGAAAAATTTAAGAAACACATTGTACGTTTGCATATTCGTTCTGGTTCCTCGATCTCATTTATTACAGCAAACAAACATAACTAAAAAACAGGTAGAATAACTGCACATGGCTTCCCCTTAAGCTGCATCCACATACAAACTCACCTTACCACAACACAATTCAACATACAGAATTATCCTTCATCCCGAAAAATAATCTTGAAGTAAGAAAACCTTTATATAAGAAAAATCACCTCCTTTTTAGACACTTTTAACAATCAGCTCGAGTTACCTGCTGTCTTACCTCCTGTCTTCTCTTAATTTACTTTTCACTTGCACCACTTCCATCCCCTCTCCTCCCCACCCACTCCTTCCTTGCTCCTAAATTCTCCACCAGCCCGGAAGACAGTGGCGTTGATCTAGTATGCAAGGTCAGACTCTGGATGCATCAGCCATCAGTAGTAAGTGGTGGGGCTAATGACACTTCTTGTCAGCTCAGAAGACTCCTCGTCCTCGCCAGTAATTGCTTTTTCCAAATAAGTTGCCCGTGAAAAGTTTATGACCATTGGTAAATTGAAGGTAAGAATACTGCTTGCATTTGGTTCCCATGAATTATGTATAAATAACAAATGTAGGAAAAGAAACTAGCGAGCAACGTGTGACTAGAAATTTTATTTTCAACGTCTTTTCTTCTACATTTATTTTTTGGCCTTGATCGCTACTGAGAAATTATCATCTTCATGTCAGCAAGAAAAAAGTATTGCATTCTAAATCGCATAAATAGATAAGTAGCATCCAGTACAACAGCAGCAGCAGCAGCAGCAGTAGTAGTAGTAGTAGCAAGAGTAGTAGCAGCTGTCGTTAAGTCCCCCTCGGCCCGCCTTGCACACTTCTAACCTGAATTATTGAGAGGCGTTCAACTTGGTGTTCGTCACGGGGCCACTGAGTCGTCCCTTGCCATAACCTGGATGGAGGGCTAAGCTAAGGAAGAACTTTGGGGGAAGAATATTCTCTCTCTCTCTCTCTCTCTCTCTCTCTCTCTCTCTCTCTCTCTCTCTCTCTCTCTCTCTCTCTCTCTCTCTCTCTCTCTCTCTCTCTCTCTCTCTCTCTCTCATTCTCCTTGTGGGGTGGGGGCGGGGCAGCGCGTGCAATATTGAACACGACCGCATGACTTCTCAGACCTACCAAGAGAATAAGTGAAAATGTCAGTGTTGGCTGGAATGAGAGAGAGAGAGAGAGAGAGAGAGAGAGAGAGAGAGAGAGAGAGAGAGAGAGAGAGAGAGAGAGAGAGAGAGAGAGAGAGAGAGAGAGAGAGAGAGAGAGAGAGAGAGAGAGAGAGAGAGAAAAAAGAGACTGCCGTAGGAGTTATTTCTATCACAGTTATAGATAGGCAAGACTGTGAAATACTTCCTCACTACCATATGGAATAAAATTTACTTCTCATAGATTTTTTTTAAAACTTTTTCATTATTGACGCGTTAAAAATAATCATATAGAGTGTTTAAAAAAAAAAAAAAAAAAAAACACCACTATGCGGGTGATATGTATTTTATTATTTATTATTTTTATATTATTTCTTCTGCTTGCTTCCTCTTTATTCCCCATCTTTTCTTCCTCCTCTTACTAATTATCATCATCATCATTATCATTATCATCATCATTACTCAATTCATAACCTTAC
>JAXIVD010002486.1:0-57500 GCA_036785275.1 Cancer borealis
ATCTGTTTTGGATTAATTGGGTGCAAATAGAACAGCAGAATCTGTTTTGGATTCGCTGGATCAAAACAATAACAATGAGAGGCCAGTCGCTGGCCAGCCGTCACACTAGTCACTTCTCCGAGGAAGTGTTGAGAGTTACAACTTTCATTTCCTGATGCATTTAGGGTGACAGCGGCATCCCTAATTATCACCAACCTGCTTATTATACAATAAAAAATCTTTATATAACTAAATGTGTTATTGAAAACACCATTAGATTCTTGAAAAGTAGATTCAAGTCTGATGAACCTCAAGGTTAACCTTGACAATGTTACACCTATTATTTCTTTACAAATACTGCTCCACCTCTTTATTATAAATATACTATACATAGTGTACTCAACATATCTGTGAAGGTTTCTGGCGGTGCTCACCATTTTTTACCTCGCAAAACTTCTTTGAAATTATGATAGGTTATGTTAGGTTGGTTAGATTATGTTAAGTTATGGTTATGTTAAAGTTGTTAGGTTACGGTTAGGTTCAGTTAGGTTCGATTATATAAGATTTTTACATTTTATCACCCGGAAGTTAGGGTTCGCAAATTAGTTTTTTTGGGGGTTTGGGTATTAAAATGTAAAAATCTTATGTAACCGAACCTAACTGAACCGCACCAAACCTAACTTAACATAACCATAACATAACTGCAAACTAACCTAACAACCTTAACCTAACCATAACTTAACCTAACTTAACCAACATAACATAACTTCAAAGACGTTTTGCGAGGTAAATAATGATAAGCACCCCCTAAAACCTTCACAGATGTGTTGAGTACACTATGTATAGTATGTAAGACTTCATGTATATAATAATGAGGTGGAGCAGTAGTTGTAAAGAAATACCCCTTATTTTTATATATGTCTAATCTGTAGCGTCGATAGGCTTTCCTTGGTTAGGTTAGATTTGGGTAAAACTTTACTTTTACATCCAGCCAAAAAACCTTACATTCCCACATGTCCTCATGTTTATTGGGAGAAGATGGGGAATGGGGATATCTTATTAATTATTTATTTGGGACGATAATGAGTGTCAGAATAATTTGTGTACATCAATGTAGAGTAGAGCTTCCCCTTAACCAAAATAAACTTTGGGGATATCTTATTTAACTATTCATATGCTACGGTTATACATATTTTTGCAAACATTTATGCAGAATTTTTGTACCATTTAATCTCTCACGTACAAGTAAGTTGTTTTCTTGGGAGTATATATCAAAATTCAAAGAAAATAAATAACCCGGTTAGAGGCTGCTGTTATATCTCCTTCGTTTCTGGTATTCATCACCATTATTATACAATTTTAAGCCTACAGTAGTATTTCTGAAACATTTTTCTACCACTTATTATCTTTCTCGTATATATACACTGTTTTTATTGGAGGTATATATCAATAATAGATTCCGAGAAGAGGCTGCTGTTATATATCTCCTTTGTTTTTTATATTCATCACCACTATTATACAATTCTGTGCCTACAGTAACATTTCTACAATATTTCTCTACCGCTTACTATCTTCCTCGTATATATACACTGTTTTATTGGAGGTATATATCAATATTAAATTCTGAGAAGAGGCTGGCTCAGGCTGGTGCAAAAAACCCGCGAACGAGTGTCGTCTGCTATAACCCACCTCCCAAATCAGATTCGACGGATTCAGGAATCTGTTACAGATCACGGGTTAAGATGGTAAGTAGAACACGATTTCGCGGCTAAGCCCCGCCCAGAGCGGCCAAGCCCCGCCCAAATTCAGTGATCTGAAACGGATTCACGCAAATAGAAGAGGCCTTTAGTTGCATGGCAACAGGAAGTAACCAAAACATCATGGATGATTGCTACAGTGTTTCCCAAACAACTACTAGCAGATGCCTCTCACGAGTAACTAGGAGTATAGCGGGACTGAGGCCTCGACATGTAAAGTTTCCCGAAGGACAGGAACTCCAGACGGTAATGCAGGATTTTTACAAAATAGCAAGGATGCCTGTGGTCATAGGATGCATTGACTATACACACATTGCTATTTTAAAGCCATCGTGCAACAATGCAGAGTACTTTAGATGTCGAAAAGGTTATTTTTCATTTAATGTAAAAGCAATTTGTGGACCAAATATTGAGTTCCTTAATGTTGTTGCACGTTGGCCAGGAAGTGTACATGACAGCAGAGTTTTTCGGAATAGCCAAATATGTCGGCCACTGGAGACGGGCACACACGGGGTCATCTTCTTGGTGATAGTGGCTATCCATGCCGAAAATACCTACTTACACCTCTGCAAAACCCACAGAGCCTTCAGGAGGAGAGGTATATGATTCAATGATTCAAGAACTGCAACGTAGAATTTGTATGTCACTTACACCATGTATTAAAGTTTCAAATGTGTTATATTTTTTATTACGAAAGGAAGGAAGGACAGTTGGATAGCATTCTCCCGCTGTCGCTGTCGCTGTCTCTGTCTCTGTCTCTGTCTCTCTCTCTCTCTCTCTCTCTCTCTCTCTCTCTCTCTCTCTCTCTCTCTCTCTCTCTCTCTCTCTCTCTCTCTCTCTCTCCTACAAATAGCAGATTTACAATGAAAAAGTAGATAAATTAAGATAACTTTCATTGAGTACTTATGAAAACAGGAAGGATGTAAAGATACGATTATTGAAGTAAGTTGTGGAGATAGAAAGTGTTTTTGCTTCAATAAAGGAAGTGGTGGTGGTAGTGGTGGTGGTGGTGGTGGTGGTGGTGGTGGTGGTGGTAGATCGGGGGGGGAAGTAATAGTGAAGAGCACATGAAAGTAGTTTAATGGAAGAAAAAAAAATTTTGTGGTTAAAGATAGATGCGGTGAAGAAGTTATGGTGAAAGGCTAATAATGTGCAGGAAGAGATGTGTACTTAAAGCTAGAGGAGTGGTGATGATGGCTGTGATGGTGATGGTGGTGGTGGTGGTGGTGGTGGTTGTGGTGCTGGTTGTGGTGGTGGTTGTGGTGGTGGTTGTGGGGGTGGTTGTGGTGGTGGTTGTGATGGTGGGATTCAGATGACGGCAAGGTGAAGATATTAGAAACTAATTAATAAAGTAATCATTAAGTAAGAGCCAACATTTTGTCTCTGTTACGATTCCATTTCTTTTAACATTTCGCATAAGTTGGTAATCCTGTTTTTATGCTTTTTGTATCATTCCTCCGCCATACACAACCAAGAATACGACCTGAATACGATCCAATACTACTAATGATCCTGAATACGACCCAATTAATTAATTACACCAGAAAATATCAAACAATCTAATTATGTCAGGTCACCACGTCCCCTTACAGACCCCGGTAGTAAAATCACATATCAGTGTCCAACACATCATGGAATCCTGTGTGTTCGTGTTAAATGAACATCTTTTTATGATGAACCACTACAGCAACGCACACCATCACCCTATATACTACAACAACGCACCATAAAAAACACAATATAAACCACACCTGTCAACTCACCCGGTCGTCTCCTCTTCCCGTCACCCTCACCGCTGCCTCGCCACCCGTCACCCGTCACCTGTCACTCACGTCACTATTAAGAAGTTGATGCAGTTTTGATGGTGATAAGAGGTCCATATAGTCTTTCTTTCTTAGTTTATTATCCTCATCACGGTATTGCTTTGTCGTAGTTTTAAGTGTTACCATTACGGCCAGCCTGGGGGCCCATCGCTGTACACGCAGACAGCCGACCAGTGTTTACACTCGTCACTAGATGAGGACACTGAGGTATAAGCAACAAATAGGCGACTCGACTCGCAAAAAAAAAACGGATGTAAGATTCGGGTGAAACCGTTTCGAGTTGCAAGCGAATACGAGGTTCATTTCTACATTTTCTTCCTCCTGTTTCATTATTATTTATGTTTTTGCGTATGTTATGGAAAGCTTCTGCTTCTTCTTCCCGTATATCATTGTGCAGTAAGAAGCATATCTAAGCTAGGTTTTCCCGCCCCGGCCACCAGATGACACCAGATGAGCAGCATTCAACACCTTACGAGTAACACATATGCTTCGAGATTCGTTCAGCAGTGGTGGTGAAATTCGAATCAGCTTATTGTCTTTTTTTTCTCGCTGGCGAAATACTTTTCTTCTCCTAATCCTTAAATTGAATGAGGATACGACTGAAAACCTTTACAACGCGATTTACAATTATGATCTCGAATGACATTCGAGAGAGAGAGAGAGAGAGAGAGAGAGAGAGAGAGAGAGAGAGAGAGAGAGAGAGAGAGAGAGAGAGAGAGAGAGAGAGACAGACAGACAAAGACAAAGACAAAGACAGACAGAGACAGACAGACAGACAGAGATAGAAACAGAGACAGAGAGAGAATAGCCCAGCGTTATACTAATGATTCTCCTTATGGAAGATAGAATAAAATTAGTTCTATCTTCCTTGAATGAGCTACAGATATTCAAACACAGGCTATCAACAATAAAATTAAACTCGAGGATGAAGTAGAGTGAGGAGGAGCAAGGGAAGAAAGTATTCAACTCTAGTGAATTACTGCTCGTTAGAAATGGAGGAAGGAAGGAAGGAGAAAGATAGCAGAGATGGGTGGTAGGTGAAGCGTTCTGTAGGTTATCAAATTATTGATGTAGCAAAGAAGTTATGTAGCGTTAAACCTTGTATTTCTACCTTTTAAGTGCATGAAAGTAGGACAATGGAGAATCGGGGGAAATTTCTAAAAGGACAATAGCGGAAAAAAAGAAGGAAAAGGAATATATGAAACTCGCATTGTCCATAATAAGATGGTTGCAAAGGGTGTGTAACTTTGAAAAATATTATTTTTTTTCTCTATTATTGGTACACACACGAGCAGACACGTGCAAACCGGAATGTGAATCTTATTAAATAATGTACAGTTCCCTGGAATCTATAGAAGGCTCTCTCTAACCTTAACACTGATCGCAGGGAAAGTCTAACAGGCTCTTTCTAACCAAAATACCGAATCAGGCGACATATGTCACCTTCTTTTTCATGGGATCTGTCATTGGCTGACCTCTAGTGATCCGTCCTTCATCTTCATATTAGATAATGTACATTACCTAATAAGATTCACATTCTGCTCTCTCTCTCTCTCTCTCTCTCTCTCTCTCTCTCTCTCTCTCTCTCTCTCTCTCTCTCTCTCTCTCTCTCTCTTTCTGTGTGTGTGTGTGGGGGGGGGAAGGGGGATATTTGTCGATACATAAAACATATATTTGTGAATTTACCTATGATGCTAACAGTTTTCCTCTTACTTCTTTAATTTTTTTTTTTTCTCTCTCTCTCTCTCTCTCACTCTCTCTCACTCTCTCTCTCTCTCTCTCTCTCTCTCTCTCTCTCTAAACTTATAAGACATAATCTAAATATACATATAGGTGTGTAGGGGGGGAGGGGCGGAGTGAGTAAGTGAGTAAGTGAGTGAGTGAGAGAGGTTTATTATTTGAGGATTTGGATGAAGGACGGATCACTGGAGGTCAGCCAATGACAGATCCTATGAAAAGGAGGTGACATATGTCGCCTGATTCGGTATTTTGGTTAGAAAGAGCCCGGTATACTTTCCCTGCGATCAGTGTTTTATGGTTAGGGAGAGCCTTGCATAGATTCCAGGGGACTGTACGCAGATGAGATGTCGTATATATATATATATATATATATATATATATATATATATATATATATATATATATATATATATATATATATACATGTACATATATGTATATATATATATATATATATATATATATATATATATATATATATATATATATATATATATATATATATATATTGTTACGGTCACACCGTAACGGACACGGTTCTTATGCCCTAGTGCCGGGTGTCCACTTATGAACAACCCAGTCACAACCACGTTACGGGCGTGTACGAACTGTAGTGCCGATGTTTATACGTTCTTTTAACCCACCAAAGGACAAGGAAAGTCGACTATCCCGTAGGACTAGTCACTCCGAGGGCCACACGCCGGTGGCTGGACAATAGGCTATAAACAAGATGTGCCTGGTTAAAGAACCTGTGCACTCTTAGCCCCCAAACACAGCACCTACAGCCACCTCGTTAACGTTAAGAGGTCGCCAGTTCTTTTACCCCTCCAAAGAACAAGGAATCTCCCAGCAGTAACCACCTTCTCCTCCTTACATTCCAAAGAGACTTACAGTGAGCACGAGATTACAGTGCCTAGACAAGGAGCTATCGCTCCAATCAGAATACCGCCCACAAGGTGTCTTTCCACCCACTTCTGGTTGAATAATAACTCCTCTCGACTCTAATAACACCCTGCAAAGTAGCCTCCCGCGAGGAGACTCCGTACAGTGCGTTATATGAGTCGTAATTAATTAACACTAAGACGGGATTACTCCTCGTCTGTGTTATCAAACAAGAGGCCCCAGATGATAGGCTCTCTCTCTCACAATGAGGACAACGAAGACAACGCCGAGAAAAGCAAACAACGCCGACAAAGCAGACAACGCCGAAAAAAGCAAACAACGCCGACAAAGCAGACAACGCCGAAACTACTTCCCCGAGACTGAAAAGTCTGACCAAACCCTAGGTGGAGTTCACCGCCAGCTAGATGGTAATTATACAACCACACACTCGTCGTTCACTCTCGGCACGGTAACCTGGTCCTCGTATAGACAGGGCCTTACTGTCTAGCTACACAGATTACAACAGAACTAACAGGCCAATCGTATAACCCCTTCCATTAAATATGAGGAGGTTACACACGGAATAATGCCAAATTGAGGAGAGTGAGACGAGCGAGGATGTGTTCTTGGTGGCTGGCCAGCGGGAACTGACTCCTCACTGCATCTCAGCTTCCATCTACTCAGGCAGAGATGCCAACTCGTACCACATGTCTAGCACCGCGCCCTGCTCCATTCCGCTATAGCCTAGGGAACAACTTCCTTTCATAAAATCACTACAGGCCATAGAGACGATGTAGGACAATAACAAACATACCAGAGGAGGCAGAAAAGAATGCTCTACAAGGTAGGATACCTTGCAACACAAAGCAGAAAGAGCGAAAGTCAGGAAAATTAGGAGAACGAAGAGAAGATAAAAACATTAAGCAAGCCTCGCCTTAATACGCGCTGGCAACTCCTCACCACCACGGCTCGTCTTTTCTCTCTGTCCTCCCGCCACGCCTGGCCACGTGACCCCTCGCCACGCAAGCTCCCACGCCTCCTCCAACCAGCCGCGTGGGTCCCGCAACACGCCACAAAGGCATAACCCACAAACATGTCACGTAGACATGTCTCTAACACTTCGCTACTCTTGCTCGTCGCATACCTCGCCTCCAAACTAACACAAGGGATGAAACTCTCTTCCATGCCTAGCCGTACTCAGCTGACACAAAACACACTCCCACATATGAGGAAAGCACACACCTGTCATGATGCCTTGCATGCCCTTCTCCCCCCAGGGAAGTTTCGCTACACTTCTACTGGGCCAGACTCTTACTCTCTCAATGACAATACTAAAGTCACTGACAGCGCCTGCAACACGACATAGCCTTAACATAGCTTCCTTCCTTACCAGCCTCTTAACATTCTTCCTCAGGGAATCTTCAATCTCATTCCTGTGTCTGACTCTCGCCTTCTCCAGCCGATACAAGTCTGACGGGCGGGGCCCGCAACAATATATATATATATATATATATATATATATATATATATATATATATATATATATATATATATATGTATATATAAATAAATATATATATATATATATATATATATATATATATATATATATATATATATAAATATATATATATATATATATATATATATATATATATATATATATATATATATATACATATACATATATATATATATATATATATATATATATATATATATATATGTATATATATATATATATATATATATATATATATATATATTTATTTATATATATATATATATATATATATATATATATATATATATATATATATATATATATATTGATACGTACTGGTAAAAAAATTTAGTTATCTAGTACTCTCGCTACCGAGAATTTAACGTATTTAGTCGCGTCTCACCAAATAAGTTCACTCTCTGGGCTGCCCTTGGGTCAAATCTATCGTTTCATACCTTACAAGAAACCTTCCCCCGGTGTGTGCTTATATACCGAGGCGTCTGATTTAAAATCAGTTGGGAGGTGATATCGGGCGAAGAAGGTGTTTCTTGGAGGCAATGCCAAGCCTCGTTTTGTGCCATGCTGTGGGTTGAGTGAGTATTATTATTGTGTGTTGCCTGCCTGTTATTTTATTGTTATTTGCCTGTGTGTTAGCTTCTGCCTTAACTTTATTTAACATTGTGATTTTTTGTAGTATATGTCCGTGTGTGTAAAAAACCTATTTTTCAAATTGTGGCAGCAACGTGTGCCTGTATGTGTTGCTGAAATTTAGCCTCCATTTTGCTGTGGTTTTATTTAATTAATCTATTGTGGAAATTACAGGCTTTAATTGATTTGAATTACATTCCGTTGTGTTAACGATCATCATAACTACAGTTATTTTTCTTTTGTTTTGTTTTCTTTACTTATTTTTGTTTTATAAAATTAAGTGGTAAAATCCCTTTTTATTTTCACTTCACATTTGTTGTTGTGATTTTAATGTTACATTAGAACCTGGCTTAAGAGAATAAAATCTCTCCCCATTTGTAACAATATATATATATATATATATATATATATATATATATATATATATATATATATATATATATATATATATATATATATATATACATATATATATATATATATATATATATATATATATATATATATTTATATATATATATATATATATATATATATATATATATATATATATATATATTATATATATATGTATTATAATTTTTTCCCTTCGTTTGACTACAACGCGCCTCCAGAACATACACAGAGAGAGTGGCGGCCAATTGTAGTTTTCCTGCCTAGGTGGCAGTGAGCCCCCCGTGTCCTGCGGAGGGGCTTGAGTCCCCCAGCTTGGTGATTATCAACACATAGCCTACGTGGCAGTGATTCCCCCGTGCTCTGCGGCGGAGTCTGAGTCCCCCAGCTTGGTGATTATTAACACGTGGCCTACGTGGCAGTGAGCCCCCCGTACCCTGCAGAGGGGCCTGAGTCCCCCAGCGTGGTGATTATTAACACGTGGCCTACGTGCATGTCAGTGAGCCCCCCGTGCCCTGCGGCAGGGTCTGAGTCCCCCAGCTTGGTGATTATTAACACATGGCCTACGTGGCAGTGAGTCCCCCGTGCCCTGCGGCGGGGTCTGAGTCCCGCAGCTTGGTGATTATTAACACATGGCCTACGTGGCAGTGAGCCTCCTGTGCCCTGCGGCGGGGCCTGAGTCCCCCAGCGTGGTGATTATTAACACATGGCCTACGTGGCAGTGACCCCCAGTGCCCTGCGACGGGGTCTGAGTCCCCCAGCTTGGTGATTATTAACACGTGGCCTACGTGGCAGTGAGTCCCCCGTGCCCTGCGGTGCGGCCTGAGTCCCCCAGCTTGGTGATTATTAACACATGGCCTACGTGGCAGTGAGCGCCCCGTGCCCTTCGGCGGGGACTCAGTCCCCCAGCTTGGTGATTATTAACACGTGGCCTACGTGGCAGTGAGCCCCCCGTGCCCTGCGGCGGGGCCTCAGTCCCCCAGCTTGGTGATTATTAACACATGGCCTACGTGGCAGTGAGTGCCGCGTGCCTTGCGGCGGGGCCTCAGTCCCCCAGCTTGGTGATTATTAACACATGGCCTACGTAGAATAATTTTAATAAGGTTATCGGATCACCGTATTTTTGTGGAGGAAGTGAATCAAGTCCTTCTGTATCTAATTCAAAATGTATCACAAGTGCACATTCTTGGATAGTTGATATTGAAAACAGAACTCGAACTAATTGGGATGATGAAGGACGTATTGAGTTAGCTAAACAGTATGCATTAGACAGTGCATACACGCACATCAATCATTGTGCTACCAAATATAAACTTGATTGGGCTAACGTCAAGAAGGCATTTCTAGAAATATATCCAGAAGAGCGATCCCTTCCAAGCCTTATGCACGAGTTGTCATCTTTTACTCGTAGACCGAGAGAGACATTAACTGAACTCTACATCAGAATTGAAGGCATTGTTGAACAATTAGAATCACTTAAGCCTACAGGCAAGGAAGTTTATAGTGAAATGTTTGTTTCTATTTTTATAAATGCATTACCCAAAGACTTCTCATACATTTTAACAGAAGCTGATATGAAAATTCCTCTGTCTATAAAAAGGCATTAAAATATGTAGCCTCACACCCAAACCTTCAGCTTACGGATGTTGCAGTAAGGAAAGAAATGAGTAAGGGTATTCCAGTAAATTCCTTCACCTCACATGATACTCCTGTTTATCAGATCCCAACAGGAAAAAATATGACTCATTGTCAGAGATGTGGTTTAAATAATCACGACACACAACATTGCCGAGCCTCAGAATGTTTCAGATGTCATCGATTTGGTCATACTTCTAGGTACTGTAAAATTCAAATTCCACAATGGCGCCGACCTGCGGTCACTTGTTTCTCTTGCGGCATGTTTGGGCACACTAACAGACAGTGCAGAAATGTGCCATGGTATCCACCACAAGACAAATCTATAAACTTCGTGAAAAAAAAACGCCGATTCATCACTGGTAGTTATAGGAGCAGTGAATGGGAAATAAGGCCACGTATTTATTGAAGTGAAACTAGGAGATAAAGATACAAATAGTAAGGAGCAATTAGCATTATTTGATACTGGAGCAGGAGTCTCTATAATAGGAGCTGAATTAGCGAGATCATTAGGAAATATTAAAATAATTCAAAATTTAACCACAATTCGTAACGCAAGTGGAAATGTTATGGCCACTGCAGGAAAAACAAGGTTAACACTAGAAATAGGAGGAAGAAATTATATTCACGAATTAATTATTAGTGAAGAAAGAGGATTAACTTCACAATTGATATTAGACTGGGATTTTATGAAAAGGTACGATGTGAAATTTCAGACTAACCCACTGAAACTCTATATTGAAGGAAATAATGTGACTACAGTTGAAATACCATTAGAACATGCACTGCATATAACAAAAGAAAAAAAAATGCCATGAAAACAGGAGATTATAGAGAATAGTAAGTTTAAGTGTTCAGCAACAGATGCAACAGTATTAGAAGGAGAAAATATAAGTTTCACGTCACCATATTTAACTGACGTCACAGCGGTACCCAATGAGACGCTCTGCTACCAAACCAACATCAGTTCAGATTCTACCTCCGCACAGTCAACACATCAGCTTCGCTTCTCCCCGGTTGAAGTTTGCCTGGTAAGCTTTCTCCTATACAGTCCTAAGTTGACTGTGTTTGAAAGATTTCTGAGATCTACGGATGCATTTACTGCCATATGTATTATTTACTATGCAGTTTGGAGCTGTGGGTTGGTTTTTACCGCCCTAAAGGAGACAACATATGGTGTTTATCTGACCCTCTGTCTCTCTGGTTGGACAGTTTACGTCGGCCATGGAACAGTCTCCTCCTCCACCCAGGCGTCCCTCTTCGTCCTCGGGTAGCAAGAAGCGTGGGGGCATGGAGAAGGACGACTTGGATAAATCTACTAAGAGGAGTCGGTCATCGGTGGATGATTTCTCACTCCCTCCTCCATCTTGCGCTTCGGCGCCTTCACGCGCGGGGCCGAGTCAGGCCTCCACGTCAGCTGAGCGCTCTACCGTGCCTGGAGAGGATTTTGCCTTGGACAAGCTGTCTGCTCTCATTTCTGGCCTCATTGACAAGCTGGACAATGCCCCTGCACAGTCTGGAGGTTCGTTTGGCTCTGTTGAGGATTTCAGCGGTTTCCAGGCTCTCTCTTCCTCTGAGGACGAGGCGGGGGCCGTTCCTAGGACTGTGCCTGACCCTCTTGATGGGTTGGATCAACTCACCCGTGATGAGGGTGTGGATGAGGATTTTTTGAGTGCTTTGAAGGACTTTTCTGGCCTTTTTCAAGGCGAGGAGGAGAAGGGTGATCCTCTGTCGGACCGCTTGGCCTCCATCCTCAACCCCAGCCTTCGCCGTCGACCTTTGTCTGAGGGTGTCAAGTTGGCATGCAGGAAGATCAAGCTCCCGTGTAATGTACCAAACTTGAAGGTTCCGATGACCAACGCAGCCATAACTAAGGCCATGAGTTTAAATGGGAGGCTTGTGGATACCAAGCTCTTTCAAACTAACGGCCTACTGACAAGGGCCTTAGTTCCCATTGCCATATGTGTGAGTGATATTGGGGAGAAAAAGAACAACAGTTTGCATTGTTACTTGGATGGCCTTAACAGTTGTCTTCGGCTTCTTACTTCAGCAGTGAATTACATTAACCAGCTGAGGAAGGACGTTGCCCGGATCCATGTCCGTGACTCGGCCATGGTTGACCTATGCAAGTGGGAGTGTGAGGTCGGACAGGATGAACTTTTTCCTTTCGATGTGGCCAAAAAGTGTGAGGAGATCCACAAGGCGGGGCGGCTGGGCCGGCCATCCTTCCGACCTTCCAAGTTGTCCGGCCGGAGGTTCACTCCCTCTTCCCGCCCGGCTCGCCAGTCCTCTGAGGCTCCCTACCAGTCCCGGCCCCGTTTCCAGTCCCGGCCTTTTTTAGGCCAGCGGCCTCCCCAAGGGAGGGGGATGCATGGGCCGAAGCAGCAGTAACCTCCCCGGTAAGTTCCTGGTTCCCTCCTTTAGTTAATACTCCTGATAACTTTAGAGGGGGTAAAATTTTCTCTGCTAACCTACTGTGGGGGTCTCTCACGCAGGATCCTTGGATCATGATGTGGTGAAGGGAAAATTTCTAGAATTTGTGTCCTTACCTATTCAGACTGTGCCTCCACGTCCTCTCACCCTGTCTCGGGCGGATGATCAAGCCCTGAACAATGCCTTATGTCAGTTCCTAAAACAGTCAATAGTGGAGCCTTGTTTACCTGATTATCACGGTTTCTTTTCCAATGTGTTTCCCATCATAAAGCCGGTAGGGCCGGCGAGGGTTATCCTAAACTTGACGGACCTTAATGTTCATGTGCCTTATATTCATTTTAAGATGGACACTCTGAAGGATGTGATTCCTTTAATCCTCCCTAACTGTTTTTTTTATTACAGTTGATTTCAAGGACGCCTATTATTCAATTTATGTTAGGCCTGTGGATAGGAAGTGGCTTCAGTTTTGGTGGAAGGGCCGTGCTTTTAGATTTACTTGTCTCCCTCAGGGGTTAACTTCTGTTCCTCGCACCTTTACTAAGTTACTGAAACCTGTCCTCTCCCACCTTTGGTCC
This sequence comes from Cancer borealis, assembly GCA_036785275.1. Classification (NCBI taxonomy): domain Eukaryota; kingdom Metazoa; phylum Arthropoda; class Malacostraca; order Decapoda; family Cancridae; genus Cancer; species Cancer borealis. The sequence goes on from JAXIVD010002486.1 coordinate 13,370, forward strand.
CTTGGGATGGTTGTGGTTTGTTATTTAGATGACTGTCTTTTTATTGCTTCCTCGGTAGAGGTCTTGCGGGCCCAGGTGGACTATGCCTTGCACTTCTTTGATTCTCTGGGTCTCACCATCAATATGCAGAAGTCGGTCCTGGAGCCTACCCAGAGGGTTACTTTCCTTGGTGTGGTTCTCGACTCTGTTTCCATGACTGCAACTTTGCCCTCCCGTAGGAAGGAGCGCATCAGGAGAAAAAGGTTTGCTCCTCCTCAACAGGGATATCACCTTACTAGACTTGTCCTCATTTATTGGTTTAGCGGTGGCTTCTGGTCCTGCTGTAGAGTTAGCTCCTCTCCGTTACAGGTAAGTACCTGGAGATTATTCGTAACAGGGGCCTCTCTTGGTCCTATGGCAATTATCATTCACGCGTTGTTTTAGATAATCATGCCCGGGAATTAGTCACTTGGTGGGTGACTAATGTAGAGTTTCAGGAGAGGTCGCTCTGTTCTTCTTCTCCAACCTGTGAGCTGTTTACGGATGCCTGCCTGAGTGGCTGGTGTGCTTCGATGGGGGACGTTACAACTAGAGGTCACTGGGCCCACAAGGAAATGGATCATATAAACTCTTTGGAGTTAAAGGCTATTCTGTTAGGCTTGCAGTCACTTTGTCGGGATAAGATTGGCTCTGACAACACCACTGCGGTTGCATGTATTGATCGATGTGGTAGCACACGACCTACGCTTCATGCTCTTACAGAACAGATTTTTGAGTGGGCTGCTTCTAGGGGTATTACCTTGTCGGCACAGCATGTACAGGGTTTATACAATATGACAGCAGACACGGAGTCTAGAGTCAGCAGGATGGATGGTGAGTGGATGTTACAGCCGCGTTTTTTCAGGATGGTTTGTCAGCATTTTTATACTCCTGATATTGATCTTTTTGCTACACGGATAAATGCTCAGTTACCGGACTACGTTTCTTGGAAGCCAGACCCATCTGCTATGTGCATTAATGCCTTTACCTTGGATTGGGGTGGGAAGAGTTTATATGCTTTTCCACCTTTCAGTGTGATATCCAGGGCTCTCCGGAAACTGTAGGACGACGGGGCGACGGTGCTGATGATTCTCCCACTGTGGCCAACTCAGGTGTGGTTTCCGGCAGCCCTTCAGATGTTGGCAGCCGATCCAGTCTTACTTCCGCGCTGTCCTCTGCTTTTACCGCAACAGCCAACTCTTGCACACTCTCGGGCTCGGGGGTTGGTCTTGACAGCGATGGTGCTCTCCGGGCAGCGTTCACACGTCGAGGCCTTTCGACAGAGGTTGCCCAATTTTTCCTTCGATCCTGGAGATCGAGCACTAAGGCACAATATGGGCCACGTATCAACAGCTGGCTGTCTTTTTGCCTCGGCAGGGAAGTGGATCCATTTCAACCACCTGTGAATGTCCTTCTGGACTATCTGTTGTCAGAATTTAAACGGGGGACAGGCCGCGGGTACAGCTCTATGAACACTATCCGGTCTGGCATCTCTGCAGTCGCTACTATTGATGGACGTCCTGCAGGCCAAAATCCTTTAGTTTCCCATTTCATGAGGGCAGTCTTCCTGGAGAGACCGTCTTTTCCCCGCTCCTGCACTACTTGGGATCCTCAGCTAGTTCTGGATTATATCTGCAGTCTGGGTCCCACGGAGGATTTGTCCTTTCCTCAGTTATCCAAAAAATTGGTCGTTCTTATGCTATTGTTGTCTGGCCAACGTGGCCAGACCTTGCATTTGCTGGACACAAGAAATTTGTTTGCTTCTGAGACTTAGGTTGTTTTTGGGATTAGCGATCTGCTGAAAACTTCCCGTCCTGGGGTCCATCTGTCAAGGGTGGTCTTTAAGGCTTATCCGCATGACAACCGCCTATGCGTTGTCCACACCATTCAGCATTATCTTGAAAGGACAACGACCATCCGAAGGGCGCTTACTGGGTTTTTCTTGACGACACAACCTCCAGTACGGTTGGCTTCTCGCGATACTTTGCGTCGTTGGGTGAGAGTTGTGATGGGGGCTGCTGGCATTGACCATACAATCTTTTCTCCCCATTCAACTAGGTCTGCATCGTCCAGCAAGGCGGCCCTGGTTTTGCCATTATCCACGATTGTCTCCACCATTGGTTGGGCCAGGGAATCGACCTTTACGCAACACTACCGGAAGCCCATTGCTCAGCATGGCCAGTTTGCGAGGGCAGTTTTGTCATAGTTTGTTTAACCTTTTCCTCTGCTCAGGGTTTAATGTGAGGGTTCTTTGATCCCATTATTTGTATGGGTGATTTTCTTTTCATGTTCCTGTGGGACTGTGTTTCACTATGTTTGTTTTGGGTAATTATTAATGTTTTATATCTTCTGAAATACAGTGTTGTGCTTTACTTTGTTCCTATGGTTTTTCTTTTCCACGGCTCCATACTGACTACTTTTTTCTGAATTTTGTGTGATTTGGTAGGTTTTACGAACTTCTCTAAAGCTCTCATTGGGTACCGCTGTGACGTCAGTTAAATATGGTGACGTGAAATTGTAAGATTAAACGAGTACTTACCAAGTATGAAGTTTGATCGTAATTTCACGAACATTTAACGACGTCACAGTGGTGCACAATGCCCTCCCTCCCTGCCCTACCTATTCTCGGAGCTCACTTTGGGGCTTGGGCTCTCAGCCGTAGTTGGGGGCTGGTTCCTAAAACCTACTCTCTAAACGGACTGATGTTGGTTTGGTAACAGAGCGTCACCACTGTGACGTCGTTAAATGTTCGTGAAATTACGATCAAACTTCATACTTGGTAAGTACTCGTTTAATCTTACAATTTTATTGTACTAGAAACCAGTCTAGTGGATTATGATACAGCTATTTTTGAGCCAGTAGTAGGAAATGCTGGATCTCACACATTATGCCCGGGGATAGTGAAACTAGAATCTGACAGAGAAAATAAAAAATCTAGATTCGTTGTGCAATATATGAATGTGACGAATGAAAAAATTGAGTTAGAACCAAGGAGAACCTTAGGATTTGTTCAGCCATGTGATAAAGAGAAATTGCCAGTTGATCAGTGTGATAATGTGAATACCATAACAGAAAAAAAATAAGGAGGAACAACAAAATTGTCTCTTTCAGACAATAAATGACATGTTTCCTGTAAACAGTAATGAAAATAAGATCCTAAAGGGACTTATTATGAAATATCCATCAGTCTTTGCAAACGATGATGACCCTCCTAGTGTGACTCCATTTTATTATCATACTATCAAACTAGAGTCAAACCCTAAGCCTAGGAAGCCATATCCTATTCCAATTTGTTTTCATGAACAAGTAAAAGAACAAATTATAATAATGGAAAAACATGGAGTAATAAGACCTTCAAGATCATCTTTTCAGTCACCTTTGGTGCCAGTAATAAAAAAAAGATGGAAAATTAAGGCTTTGTATAGATTTCAGGAATTTAAATACTCATGTTATGAATGATTCATACCCCTTATCTAACATAAATAATATTCTTCATAACTTAGATGTACCCCATGTTAGGCAGGTAGTATTACTTATCTTTTTATTCCTATATATCTCATGTATTATGCAATTAATGTTATTATAATTGTTGAGGTATATATGTAGTAGGTTCTCGAATGTCATGTGACGTGAGAAGGCCGAACGTTCGGGAAGCAGTCTGACGTTAACATTGCACTGGGTAATAATGTAAAATTTTCGCTCCAGCAAAAATATGGGTTAGATCATATTTTTCCTATGCTATTGATGAGGTTCTTATGGTTCTAAATGCCCTAGAAAATTCAGTCAATACGATCATGCATGCTAATGAGCTCGTACTGAGGAATGTGGTTGACGCTTCCCGAGGTAGAGTATCCTCATCCTTATTCCCAGTTAAGGATTTATTACACACCCTAACGATAGCAGAGGAACAATATGATCTAACCCCTATTTTTGCTGGAGCGGAAATTTTACATTATTACCCACTTCTCAGTGCAATGTTAACGTCAGACGCTATTGTAGTTCATGTTCCCTTTCATTCAAAGGTTGTTTATGATATTCACCGAATAGAGTCATTCCCATTTCAAATCAACACCTCTATTCTCGCCGTTGATTTACCTGACTCTATTGTGCTGGTCAACGAGGGGCTTACTCTCTACAGTACCGGTGAATACCAAATACTTCACCAGTGTAAATCTGAGCATATAGGATTTTATTTTTGCCCTGCGTCTCTCTTTGCATTTTTACCTGTTAAAGAAGAAGGTGCGTGTGAAGTTGCTTTGATTCAAGACGATGCTTCACAGAGCTTAAGCCTATGCCCGTACACTCAATTACAGCCAAAACCTTTTTACCATAAAAGTTTCATGGGCCATCATTACTTTTTCTTCATCCGTCCTACGATGGTGACAGTGATTTGCCCCTCAGGAAGGTTACACGGTCGACAGACTGGTCACTTTGCTATTCTTAAATTATGTACCTTGAATTCAGCAACAGTGTCGACTCACCCTGAGACTCTTCATAAAGGTTTTGTTTCTAAACTTTTTATGCGTATTTACACTTTAGATTTTGCTAAAGGTGTAAATATTTCTTCTATTAAGTATGTGACTAATACCATTTCTGAATTTAAATTAAATAACTTCTCAGAATTTGAATCGGCAGTCCATGCTTCCCTACCGACCTACATGAGCCCTTATGTACACTTCCCTACGGCCATCTTACCGATAGTGCTGGTGATTGTTATAATGATTCCTCTATTTTGTCTAGTGAAACGTGCTTTGACACTCTATAATATGTTAAAAGGTAGAGTTTCAAATAAAGCCGCTGGCGACCACGAATTGACACCTCCACAAGGTTAGGTATATGACTCTAGATATATAGGAACGTCGCGAGGTCGCGTCGAGTAGGTGACCGAGCGATGTACCCCATGTTAGGCAGGTAGTATTACTTATCTTTTTATATCTATATATCTCATGTATTATGCAATTAATGTTATTATAATTGTTGAGGTATATATGTAGTAGGTTCTCGAATGTCATGTGACGTGAGGAGGCCGAACGTTCGGGAAGCAGTCTCGTGGTGTCTGGCCGCCATCCGGTCAGAGAGATGCTGCAGACTCAGCAAGAAAGGAGGCCGATGTCAGCATTTGACAGGCGTCGCTGCTGGCTGCTTGCACTGCACCCAGCTTGCCCGGCTCGCAGACCTACCCGCGCAGCTACACCTACAAGTCACGGACCTCGGAATGCTCTACTCTCACCGTACATCCGAGGTCCGGACTTGAACGTTATTACTGACATTTCTGTGTTATTACGAGTGCCCTACAAACTGTCGCTGAAAGTGATATATTGCACCACCCTCACCTTATACCCAAGTGTGGAGATATAGTGCCACAGTGACTCTTGTGATATACTTTAATCTATGTGCATAACCCTGCTTGCTTAGAATACAAATACAAGCAGTGAGACTTATTCTATGTACCAGTGTACTGATCATCTTATACTGTAAATAAAACTGTATAAAGTACACGTATTTGGCTAAACCGCTCGGGCCACACTATCTCACATAACACTCGTTACCACACCAGGTAACATAGGAAAGGGAAAAATATTTTCATGTTTAGATCTAAAACAGGGTTTTCATCAAATTCCCCTTACAGAAGACAGTAAAGCCTTAACTGCCTTTGTAACACCTGAAGGGTTATATGAACATAATGTCTTGCCGATGGGTTTGAAAGATAGCCCAATGTCGTTTTGTAGAATAATAAACCAAGTATTAATAGGCTTGACAGGCCATAATACACATGTGTACTTAGATGACATTATAGTTCAAGGTACAGATTTGATGGACAATATAGATAATCATGAAAGGGTATTCCTTAGACTCCAAGAATCAAAATTAAAAGTTAATTTAAAGAAATGTACTTTCTTTAAGACAAGTGTAATATATTTAGGACATATTTAAACAGAATATAGGGACTTTCTCAAATGTTGTGTCTGTAGAGAATAGGTAACTGTCTAGATTTTGGAGATAAAAGAGGCTGTAATAGCTTAGAGAACAGCATTCACTCAGACTCCTACTCAGGGAATCAAACCAGCTCTCAGCTCAATATGGAGCATTTTTTACCGGGTAAGTGAAAGCTCTCTCTCTCTGAAATGCAGTCTTAAAAGCAGCTGTAGGATGTTAGTGTAAGGGTACTTTATGTAGGATTTTTGATGTATGATGTGCATACTCCATGTTTATTTATTGATGTATTGCTCCATGATTATGAATATTTTTATAAGCTCCTAGACGAATTACTTATGTGTCTGATTATATATGTGTCAAAGCAAGGAGAAAGGATGATGTTATATGACAGAAGAAGCAAGTGAAGATTAATTGTTAATTAAAGTTATTGAAAACGGAAAGATTTTTTAATGAAAATCATTTTAGAAACTAGTGTTCTGTACCCCGCGACCAAATTATAAGTTGATTGACAGAACACGAAAACGTTGCAATAGATGTCAACGAAACACGTGCCCTGCGGCAGGTCCTGAGTCCCCCAGCTTGGTGATTATTAACACATGGCCTACGTGGCAGTGAGCCCCCGTGCCCTGCAGCGAGGCCTCAGTCCCCCAGCTTGGTGATTATTAACACGTGGCCTACGTGGCAGTGAGTCCCCCGTGCCCTGCGGAGGGGCCTGAGTTCCCCAGCGTGGTGATTATTAACACATGGCCTACGTGACAGTGATCCCCCCGTGCCCTGCGGCAGGGCCTGAGTCCGCCAGCGTGGTGATTATTAACACATGGCCTACGTGACAGTGAGCCCCCCGTGCCCTGCACCGCGGCCTCAGTCCCCCAGCTTGGTGATTATTAACACGTGGCCTAGGTGGCAGTTAGCCTCCCGTGCACTGCGGAGAGGCCGAGTCCCCCAACTTGGTGATTATTAACACATGGCCTACGTGGCAGTGAGTCCCCCGTACCCTGCGGCGGGGCCTGAGTCCCCCAGCTTGGTGATTATTAACACGTGGCCTACGTGACAGTGAATCCCCCATGCCCTGCGGCGGGGCCTGAGTCCCCCAGCTTGGTGAGTATTAACAAATGGCCTAAGTGGCAGTGAGCCCCCCGTGCCCTGCGACGGGGTCTGAGTCCCCCAGCTTGGTGATTATTAAAACATGGCCTACGTGGCAGTGAGTCTCCCGTGCCCTGCGGCGGGGCCTCAGACCCAGCGTGGTGATTATTAACACGTGGCCTACGTGGCAGTGAAACTCTGTGCCCTGCGGCGGGGCCTAAGTCACCCAGCTTGGTGATTATTAACACATGGCCTACGTGGCAGTGAGCTACGCGTGCTCTGCGGTGGGGCCTGAGTCCCCCAGCTTGGTGATTATTAACACGTGGTCTACGTGGCAGTGAGCCCCCCGTGCCCTGCGGTGGGGCCTGAGTCCCCCAGTTTGGTGATTATTAACACGTTTGTCTACGTGGCAGTGAGCCCTCCGTGCCCTGCGGTGGGGCCTGAATCCCCCAGCTTGGTGATTATTAACACGTGGTCTACATGGCAGTGAGCCCCCGTGCCCTGCGGCGGGGCCTGAGTCCCCCAGCGTGGTTATTATTAATATATGGCCTATGTGGCATTGAGCCCCCCGTGCCCTGCGGAGGGGCCTCAGTCCCCCAGCGTGGTGATTATTAACACGTGGCCAACGTGGCAGTGAGCCCCCCGTGCCCTGCGGAGGGGCCTCAGTCCCCCAGCGTGGTGATTATTAACACGTGGTCTACGTGGCAGTGAGCCCCCGTGCCCGCGGAGGGGCCTGAGTCCCCCAGCGTGGTGATTATTAACACGTGGCCTACGTGGCAGTGAGCCCCCCGTGCCCTGCGGCGGGATTTCAGTCCCCCAGCTTGGTGATTATTAACACATGGCTTACGTGGTATTGAGCCCCCCGTGCCCTGCGGCGGGACCTGAGTCCCCAAGCGTGGTGATTATTAACACATGGCCTACGTGGCAGTGAGCCCCCCATGCCCTGCGGCGTTCCTGAGTCCCCCAGCCTGGTGATTATTAACACATTGCCTACGTGGGAGTGAGCCCCCCGTGCCCTGCGGAGGGGCCTGAGTCTCCTAGCTTGGTGATTATTAACGCATGGCCTACGTAGCAGTGAGCCCCCCGTGCCTTGCGGCGGGGCCTGAGTCCCTCTGCTTGGTGATTATTAACACATACCCTACGTGGCAGTGACCCTCGTGCCCTGCGGAGGGGCCTGAGTCCCCTAGCTTGGTGATTATTAACACATGGCCTACGTGGCAGTGAGCCCCCTGTGACCTGCAGCGGGGCCTGAGCCCCCCAGCGTGGTGATTAATAACACATGGCCTACGTGGCAGTGAACCCCCGTACCCTGCGGCGGGGCCTGAGTCCACCAATTTGGTGATTATTAACACATACCCAACGTGGCAGTGAGCCCCCCGTGCCCTGCGGCGGGGCCTGAGTCCACCAACTTGGTGATTATTAACACATGGCCTACGTTGCAGTGAACCCCCTTGCCCTGCGAAGGGGCCTGAGTCCCCCAGCTTGGTGATAATTAACACATGGCCTACGTGGCAGTGAGCCCCCCGTGCCCTGCGGAGGGGCCTGAATCTTCCAACTATGTGATTATTAACACATGGCTTACGTGGCAGTGAGCCCCCCGTGCCCTGCGGCGGGGCCTGAGTTCCCCAGCTTGGTGATTATTAACACATGGCCTACGTGGCAGTGAGCCCCCATGCCCTGCGGAGTGGACTCAGTCCCCCAGCGTGTTGATTATTAACACATGGCCTACGTGGCAGTAAGCCCCCCGTGTCCTGCGGAGTGGACTCAGTCCCCCAGCGTGTTGATTATTAACACGTGTCCTACGTGGCAGTGAGCTCCCCGTACCCTGCGGCGGGGCCTGAGTCCCCCGGCTTGGTGATTATTAACACATAGCCTACGTGGCAGTAAGCCCCCCGTGCCCTGCGGTGGGGCCTCAGTCCCCCAGCTTGGTGATTATTAACTCATGGCCTACGTGGCAGTGAGGGCCCCGTGCCCTGCGGTGGGGCCTGAGTCCCCCAGCATGGTGATTATTAACACATGGTCTACGTAGCAGTGAGCCCCCCGTGCCCTGCGGCGGGGCCTGAGTCCCCCAGCTTGGTGATTATTAACATATGGCCTACGTGGCAGTGAGTCCTCCGTGCCCTGCGGCGGGACCTCAGTCCCCCAGCTTGGTGATTATTAACACGTGGTCTACGTGGCAGTGAGTCCCCCGTGCCCTGCGGTGCGGCCTGAGTCCCCCAGCTTAGTGATTATTAACACATGGCCTACGTGGCAGTGAATCCCCCGTGCCCTGCTGCGGGGCCTCAGTCCCCGAGCTTGGTGATTATTAACACGTGGCCTACGTGGCAGTGAGCCCCTCGTGCCCTGCGGCGGAACTTGAGTCCCCCAGCGTGATGATTATTAACACGTGGCCTACGTGGCAGTGAGTCCCCCGTGCCTTGCGGAGGGACCTGAGTCCTCCAGCTTGGTGATTATTAACGCATGGCCTACGTGGCAGTGAGCCCCCGTGCCCTGCGGCGGGGCCTGAGTCCCCCAGCGTGGTGATTATTAACACATGGCCTACGTGACAGTGACCCCTCGTGCCCTGCGGCGGGGCTTCAGTCCCTAAGCTTGGTGATTAGAAACACATGTCCTACGTGGCAGTGAGCCCCCCGTGCCCTGCGGAGGGGCCTGAGTCCCCCAGCTTGGAGATTATTAACACGTGGCCTACGTGGCAGTGAGCCCCCCGTACCCTGCAGCGGGGCCTCAGTCCCCCAGCTTGGAGATTATTAACACGTGGCCTACGTGGCAGTGAGTCCCCGTGCCCTGCGGCGGGGCCTGAGTCCCCCAGCGTGGTGATTATTAACACATAGCCTACATGGCAGTCAGCCCCCGTGCACTGTGGCGAGGCCTGAGTCCCCCAGCTTGGTGATTATTAACACATGGCCTACGTGGCAGTGAGTCCCCCGTATCCTGCGGCGGGGCCTGATTCCCCAGCTTGGTGATTATTAACACGTGGCCTACGTGACAGTGAATCCCCCATGTCCTGCGGCGGGGCCTGAGTCCCCCAGCTTGGTGAGTATTAACACATGGCCTAAGTGGCAGTGAGCCCCCCGTGCCCTGCGGCGGGGTCTCAGTCCCGAAGCTTGGTGATTATTAACACATGGCTTACGTGGCAGTGAGTCCCCCGTGCCCTGCGGCGGGGCCTCAGTCCCAGCGTGGTGATTATTAACACGTGGCCTACGTGGCAGTGAGACTCCGTGCCCTGCGGCGGGGCCTGAGTCCCCTAGCTTGGTGATTATTAACACATGGCCTACGTGGCAGTGAGCCCCCTGTGACCTGCGGCGGGGCCTGAGCCCCCCAGCGTGGTGATTAATAACACATGGCCTACGTGGGAGTGAGCCCCCCGTGCCCTGCGGAGGGGCCTGAGTCTCCTAGCTTGGTGATTATTAACGCATGGCCTACGTAGCAGTGAGCCCCCCGTGCCTTGCGGTGGGGCCTGAGTCCCCCAGCTTGGTGATTGTTAACACATACCCTACGTGGCAGTGACCCTCGTGCCCTGCGAAGGGGCCTGAGTCCCCTAGCTTGGTGATTATTAACACATGGCCTACGTGGCAGTGAGTCCTCCGTGCCCTGCGGCGGGACCTCAGTCCCCCAGCTTGGTGATTATTAACACGTGGTCTACGTGGCAGTGAGTCCCACGTGCCCTGCGGTGCGGCCTGAGTCCCCCAGCTTAGTGATTATTAACACATGGCCTACGTGGCAGTGAACCCCCCGTGCCCTGCGGCGGGGCCTCAGTCCCCCAGCTTGGTGATTATTAACACGTGGTCTACGTGGCAGTGAGCCCCTCGTGCCCTGCGGCGGAACTTGAGTCCCCCAGCGTGATGATTATTAACACGTGGCCTACGTGGCAGTGAGTCCCCCGTGCCTTGCGGAGGGGCCTGAGTCCTCCAGCTTGGTGATTATTAACGCATGGCCTACGTGGCAGTGAGCCCCCGTGCCCTGCGGCGGGGCCTGAGTCCCCCAGCGTGGTGATTATTAACACATGGCCTACGTGACAGTGACCCCTCGTGCCCTGCGGCGGGGTCTGAGTCACGAAGCTTAGTGATTATTAACACATGGCCTACGTGGCAGTGAGTCCCCCGTGCCCTGCGGCAGTGCCTCATTCCCAGCGTGGTGATTATTATCAAGTGGCCTACGTGGCAGTGAGACTCCGTGCCCTGCGGCGGGGCCTGAGTCCCCTAGCTTGGTGATTATTAACACACGGCCTACGTGGCAGTGAGTCCCCCGTGCCCTGCGGCGGGGCCTCAATCCCAGCGTGGTGATTATTAACACGTGGCCTACGTGGCAGTGAGACTCCATGCCCTGCGGCGGGGCCTGAATCCCCTAGCTTGGTGATTATTAACACATGGCCTACGTGGCAGTGAGCCCCCTTTGACCTGCGGCGGGGCCTGAGCCCCCCAGCGTGGTGATTAATAACACATGGCCTACGTGGCAGTGAACCCCCGTGCCCTGCGGCGGGGCCTGGGTCCACCAATTTGGTGATTATTAACACATACCCAACGTGGCAGTGAGCCCCCCGTGCCCTGCGGCGGGGCCTGAGTCCACCAACTTGGTGATTATTAACACATGGCCTACGTTGCAGTGAACCCCCTTGCCCTGCGGAGGGGCCTGAGTCCCCCAGCTTCGTGATAATTAACACATGGCCTACGTGGCAGTGAGCCCCCCGTGCCCTGCGGAGGGGCCTGAATCTTCCAGCTATGTGATTATTAACACATGGCTTACGTGGCAGTGGGCCACCCCTGCCCTGCGGCGGGGCCTGAGTTCCCCAGCTTGGTGATTATTAACACATGGCCTACGTGGCAGTGAGCCCCCCGTGCCCTGCGGAGGGGCCTGAATCTTCCAGCTATGTGATTATTAACACATGGCTTACGTGACAGTGAGCCCCCCGTGCCCTGCGGCGGGGCCTGAGTTCCCCAGCTTGGTGATTATTAACACATGGCCTACGTGGCAGTGAGTCCCCCGTGCCCTGCGGAATGGACTCAGTCCCCCAGCGTGGTGATTATTAACACATGATCTACGTGGCAGTAAGCCCCCCGTACCCTGCGGAGTGAACTCAGTCCCCCAGCGTGGTGATTATTAACACGTGTCCTACGTGGCAGTGAGCTCCCCGTACCCTGCGGCGGGGCCTGAGTCCCCTGGCTTGGTGATTATTAACACATAGCCTACGTGGCAGTAAGCCCCCCGAGCCCTGCGGCGGGGCCTCAGTCCCCCAGCTTGGTGATTATTAACTCATGGCCTACGTGGCAGTGAGCGCCCCGTGCCCTGCGGTGGGACCTGAGTCCCCCAGCATGGTGATTATTAACACATGGTCTACGTAGCAGTGAGCCCCCGTGCCCTGCGGCGGGGCTTGAGTCCCCCAGCTTGGTGATTATTAACACATGGCCTACGTGGCAGTGAGTCCTCCGTGCCCTGCGGCGGGACCTCAGTCCCCCAGCTTGGTGATTATTAACACGTGGTCTACGTGGCTGTGAGTCCCCCGTGCCCTGCGGTGCGGCCTGAGTCCCCCAGCTTGGTGATTATTAACACATGGCCTACGTGGCAGTGAACCCCCCGTGCCCTGCGGCGGGGCTTCAGTCCCCCAGCGTGATGATTATTAACACGTGGCCTACGTGGCAGTGAGTCCCCCGTGCCTTGTGGAGGGGCCTGAGTCCTCCAGCTTGGTAATTATTAACGCATGGCCTACGTGGCAGTGAGCCCCCGTACCCTGTGGCGGGGCCTGAGTCCCCCAGGGTGGTGATTATTAACACATGGCCTACGTGACAGTAACCCCTCGTGCCTTGCGGCGGGGCTTCAGTCCCCAAGCTTGGTGATTAGAAACACATGTCCTACGTGGCAGTGAGCCCCCCGTGCCCTGCGGAGGGGCCTGAGTCCCCCAGCTTGGAGATTATTAACACGTGGCCTACGTGGCAGTGTGCCCCCCGTACCCTGCAGCGGGGCCTCAGTCCCCCAGCTTGGAGATTATTAACACGTGGCTTACGTAGCAGTGAGTCCCCCGTGCCCTGCGGCGGGGCCTGAGTCCCCCAGCGTGGTGATTATTAACACATGGTCTACGTAGCAGTGAGCCCCCGTGCCCTGCGGCGGGGCCTGAGTCCCCCAGCTTGGTGATTATTAACACATGGCCTACGTGGCAGTGAACCCCCCGTGCCCTGCGGCGGGGCTTCAGTCCCCCAGCGTGATGATTATTAACACGTGGCCTACGTGGCAGTGAGTCCCCCGTGCCTTGCGGAGGGGCCTGAGTCCTCCAGCTTGGTGATTATCAACGCATGGCCTACGTGGCAGTGAGCCCCCGTACCCTGTGGCGGGGCCTGAGTCCCCCAGGGTGGTGATTATTAACACATGGCCTACGTGACAGTGACCCCTCGTGCCTTGCGGCGGGGCTTCAGTCCCCAAGCTTGGTGATTAGAAACACATGTCCTACGTGGCAGTGAGCCCCCCGTGCCCTGCGGAGGGGCCTGAGTCCCCCAGCTTGGAGATTATTAACACGTGGCCTACGTGGCAGTGTGCCCCTTGTACCTTGCAGCGGGGCCTCAGTCCCCCAGCTTGGAGATTATTAACACGTGGCCTACGTAGCAGTGAGTCCCCCGTGCCCTGCGGCGGGGCCTGAGTCCCCCAGCGTGGTGATTATTAACACATAGCCTACATGGCAGTCAGCCCCCCGTGCACTGTGGCGAGGCCTGAGTCCCCCAGCTTGGTGATTATTAACACAAGGCCTACGTGGCAGTGATTCCTCCGTACCCTACGGCGGGGCCTGATTCCCCAGCTTGGTGATTATTAACACGTGGCCTACGTGACAGTGAATCCGCCATGACCAGCGGCGGGGCCTGAGTCCCCCAGCTTGGTGAGTATTAAAACATGGCCTAAGTGGCAGTGAGCCCCCCGTGCCCTGCGGCGGGGCCTCAGTCCCAGCGTGGTGATTATTATCACGTGGCCTACGTGGCAGTGAGACTCCGTGCCCTGCGGCGGGGCCTGAGTCCCCCAGCATGGTGATTATTAACACGTGTCCTACGTGGCAGTGAGCTCCCCGTACCCTGCGGCGGGGCCTGAGTCCCCCGGCTTGGTGATTATTAACACATGGCCTACGTGGCAGTAAGCCCCCCGTGTCCTGCGGCGGGGCCTCAGTCCTCCAGCATGGTGATTATTAACTCATGGCCTACGTAGCAGTGAGCGCCCCGTGCCCTGCAGTGGGACCTGAGTCCCCCAGCATGGTGATTATTAACACATGGTCTACGTAGCAATGAGCCCCCGTGCCCTGCGGCGGGGCCTGAATCCCCCAGCTTGGTGATTATTAACACATGGCCTACGTGGCAGTGAGTCCTCCGTGCCCTGCGGCGGGACCTCAGTCCCCCAGCTTGGTGATTATTAACACGTGGTCTACGTGGCAGTGAGTCCCCCGTGCCCTGCGATGCGGCCTGAGTCCCCCAGCTTAGTGATTATTAACACATGGCCTACGTGGCAGTGAATCCCCCGTGCCCTGCTGCGGGGCCTCAGTCCCCCAGCTTGGTGATTATTAACACGTGGCCTACGTGGCAGTGAGCCCCTCGTGCCCTGCGGCGGAACTTGAGTCCCCCAGCGTGATGATTATTAACACGTGGCCTACGTGGCAGTGAGTCCCCCGTGCCTTGCGGAGGGACCTGAGTCCTCCAGCTTGGTGATTATTAACGCATGGCCTACGTGGCAGTGAGCCCCCGTGCACTGCGGCGGGGCCTGAGTCCCCCAGCGTGGTGATTATTAACACATGGCCTACGTGACAGTGACCCCTCGTGCCCTGCGGCGGGGCTTCAGTCCCCAAGCTTGGTGATTAGAAACACATGTCCTACGTGGCAGTGAGCCCCCCGTGCCCTGCGGAGGGGCCTGAGTCCCCCAGCTTGGAGATTATTAACACGTGGCCTACGTGGCAGTGAGCCCCCCGTACCCTGCAGCGGGGCCTCAGTCCCCCAGCTTGGAGATTATTAACACGTGGCCTACGTGGCAGTGAGTCCCCCGTGCCCTGCGGCGGGGCCTGAGTCCCCCAGCGTGGTGATTATTAACACATAGCCTACATGGCAGTCAGCCCCCGTGCACTGTGGCGAGGCCTGAGTCCCCCAGCTTGGTGATTATTAACACATGGCCTACGTGGCAGAGTCCCCCGTACCCTGCGGCGGGGCCTGATTCCCCAGCTTGGTGATTATTAACACGTGGCCTACATGACAGTGAATCCCCCATGTCCTGCGGCGGGGTCTGAGTCCCCCAGCTTGGTGAGTATTAACACATGGCCTAAGTGGCAGTGAGCCCCCCGTGCCCTACGGCGGGGTCTGAGTCCCGAAGCTTGGTGATTATTAACACATGGCTTACGTGGCAGTGAGTCCCCCGTGCCCTGCGGCGGGGCCTCAGTCCCAGCGTGGTGATTATTAACACGTGGCCTACGTGGCAGTGAGACTCCGTGCCCTGCGGCGGGGCCTGAGTCCCCTAGCTTGGTGATTATTAACACATGGCCTACGTGGCAGTGAGCCCCCTGTGACCTGCGGCGGGGCCTGAGCCCCCCAGCGTGGTGATTAATAACACATGGCCTACGTGGGAGTGAGCCCCCCGTGCCCTGCGGAGGGGCCTGAGTCTCCTAGCTTGGTGATTATTAACGCATGGCCTACGTAGCAGTGAGCCCCCCGTGCCTTGCGGCGGGGCCTGAGTCCCCCAGCTTGGTGATTGTTAACACATACCCTACGTGGCAGTGACCCTCGTGCCCTGCGAAGGGGCCTGAGTCCCCTAGCTTGGTGATTATTAACACATGGCCTACGTGGCAGAGCCCCCTGTGACCTGCGGCGGGGCCTGGGCCCCCCAGCGTGGTGATTAATAACACATGGCCTACGTGGCAGTGAACCCCCGTGCCCTGCAGAAGGGCCTGAGTCCACCAATTTGGTGATTATTGACACATACCCAACGTGGCAGTGAGCCCCCCGTGCCCTGCGGCGGGGCCTGAGTCCACCAACTTGGTGATTATTAACACATGGCCTACGTTGCAGCGAACCCCCTTGCCCTGCGGAGGGGCCTGAGTCCCCCAGCTTGGTGATAATTAACACATGGCCTACGTGGCAGTGAGCCCCCCGTGCCCTGCGGAGGGGCCTGAATCTTCCAGCTATGTGATTATTAACACATGGCTTACGTGGCAGTGAGCCCCCCGTGCCCTGCGGCGGGGCCTGAGTTCCCCAGCTTGGTGATTATTAACACATGGCCTACGTGGCAGTGAGCCCCCCGTGCCCTGCGGAGGGGCCTGAATCTTCCAGCTATGTGATTATTAACACATGGCTTACGTGGCAGTAAGCCCCCCGTGCCCTGCGGCGGGGCCTGAGTTCCCCAGCTTGGTGATTATTAACACATGGCCTACGTGGCAGTGAGCCCCCGTGCCCTGCGAGGTGGACTCAGTCCCCCAGCGTGGTGATTATTAACACATGGCCTACGTGGCAGTAAGCCCCTCGTGTCCTGTGGAGTGGACTCAGTCCCCCAGCGTGGTGATTATTAACACGTGTCCTACGTGGCATTGAGCTCCCCGTACCCTGCGGCGGGGTCTGAGTCCCCCGGCTTGGTGATTATTAACACATGGCCTACGTGGCAGTAAGCCCCCCGTGCCCTGCGGCGGGGCCTCAGTCCCCCAGCTTGGTGATTATTAACTCATGGCCTACGTGGCAGTGAGCGCCCCGTGCCCTGCGGTGGGACCTGAGTCCCCCAGCATGGTGATTATTAACACATGGTCTACGTAGCAGTGAGCCCCCGTGCCCTGCGGCGGGGCCTGAGTCCCCCAGCTTGGTGATTATTAACATATGGCCTACGTGGCAGTGAGTCCTCCGTGCCCTGCGGCGGGACCTCAGTCCCCCAGCTTGGTGATTATTAACACGTGGTCTACGTGGCAGTGAGTCCCACCTGCCCTGCGGTGCGGCCTGAGTCCCCCAGCTTAGTGATTATTAACACATGGCCTACGTGGCAGTGAACCCCCCGTGCCCTGCGGCGGGGCCTGAGTCCCCCAGCGTGGTGATTATTAACACATGGCCTACGTGACAGTGACCTCTCGTGCCCTGCGGCGGGGTCTGAGTCACGAAGCTTAGTGATTATTAACACATGGCCTACGTGGCAGTGAGTCCCCCGTGTCCTGCGGCAGTGCCTCAGTCCCAGCGTGGTGATTATTATCACGTGGCCTACGTGGCAGTGAGACTCCGTGCCCTGCGGCGGGGCCTGAGTCCCCTAGCTTGGTGATTATTAACACATGGCCTACGTGGCAGTGAGTCCCCCGTGCCCTGCGGCGGGGCCTCAGTCCCAGCGTGGTGATTATTAACACGTGGCCTACGTGGCAGTGAGACTCCGTGCCCTGCGGCGGGGCCTGAATCCCCTAGCTTGGTGATTATTAACACATGGCCTACGTGGCAGTGAGCCCCCTTTGACCTGCGGCGGGGCCTGAGCCCCCCAGCGTGGTGATTAATAACACATGGCCTACGTGGCAGTGAACCCCCGTGCCCTGCGGCGGGGCCTGAGTCCACCAATTTGGTGATTATTAACACATACCCAACGTGGCAGTGAGCCCCCCGTGCCCTGCGGCGGGGCCTGAGTCCACCAACTTGGTGATTATTAACACATGGCCTACGTTGCAGTGAACCCCCTTGCCCTGCGGAGGGGCCTGAGTCCCCCAGCTTCGTGATAATTAACACATGGCCTACGTGGCAGTGAGCCCCCCGTGCCCTGCGGAGGGGCCTGAATCTTCCAGCTATGTGATTATTAACACATGGCTTACGTGGCAGTGGGCCACCCCTGCCCTGCGGCGGGGCCTGAGTTCCCCAGCTTGGTGATTATTAACACATGGCCTACGTGGCAGTGAGCCCCCCGTGCCCTGCGGCGGGGCCTGAGTTCCCCAGCTTGGTGATTATTAACACATGGCCTACGTGGCAGTGAGTCCCCCGTGCCCTGCGGAATGGACTCAGTCCCCCAGCGTGGTGATTATTAAAACATGACCTACGTGGCAGTAAGCCCCCCGTACCCTGCGGAGTGGACTCAGTCCCCCAGCGTGGTGATTATTAACACGTGTCCTACGTGGCAGTGAGCTCCCCGTACCCTGCGGCGGGGCCTGAGTCCCCCGGCTTGGTGATTATTAACACATGGCCTACGTGGCAGTAAGCCCCCCGAGCCCTGCGGCGGGGCCTCAGTCCCCCAGCTTGGTGATTATTAACTCATGGCCTACGTGGCAGTGAGCGCCCCGTGCCCTGCGGTGGGACCTGAGTCCCCCAGCATGGTGATTATTAACACATGGTCTACGTAGCAATGAGCCCCCGTGCCCTGCGGCGGGGCCTGAGTCCCCCAGCTTGGTGATTATTAACACATGGCCTACGTGGCAGTGAGTCCTCCGTGCCCTGCGGCGGGACCTCAGTCCCCCAGCTTGGTGATTATTAACACGTGGTCTACGTGGCAGTGAGTCCCCCGTGCCCTGCGGTGCGGCCTGAGTCCCCCAGCTTGGTGATTATTAACACATGGCCTACGTGGCAGTGAACCCCCCGTGCCCTGCGGCGGGGCTTCAGTCCCCCAGCGTGATGATTATTAACACATGGCCTACGTGGCAGTGAGTCCCCAGTGCCTTGCGGAGGGGCCTGAGTCCTCCAGCTTGGTGATTATTAACGCATGGCCTACGTGGCAGTGAGCCCCTGTACCCTGTGGCGGGGCCTGAGTCCCCCAGGGTGGTGATTATTAACACATGGCCTACGTGACAGTGACCCCTCGTGCCTTGCGGCGGGGCTTCAGTCCCCAAGCTTGGTGATTAGAAACACATGTCCTACGTGGCAGTGAGCCCCCCGTGCCCTGCGGAGGGGCCTGAGTCCCCCAGCTTGGAGATTATTAACACGTGGCCTACGTGGCAGTGTGCCCCCCGTACCCTGCAGCGGGGCCTCAGTCCCCCAGCTTGGAGATTATTAACACGTGGCCTACGTAGCAGTGAGTCCCCCGTGCCCTGCGGCGGGGCCTGAGTCCCCCAGCGTGGTGATTATTAACACATAGCCTACATGGCAGTCAGCCCCCCGTGCACTGTGGCGAGGCCTGAGTCCCCCAGCTTGGTGATTATTAACACAAGGCCTACGTGGCAGTGATTCCTCCGTACCCTGCGGCGGGGCCTGATTCCCCAGCTTGGTGATTATTAACACGTGGCCTACGTGACAGTGAATCCGCCATGACCAGCGGCGGGGCCTGAGTCCCCCAGCTTGGTGAGTATTAACACATGGCCTAAGTGGCAGTGAGCCCCCCGTGCCCTGCGGCGGGGTCTGAGTCCCGAAGCTTAGTGATTATTAACACATGGCTTACGTGGCAGTGAGTCCCCCGTGCCCTGCGGCGGGGCCTCAGTCCCAGCGTGGTGATTATTATCACGTGGCCTACGTGGCAGTGAGACTCCGTGCCCTGCGGCGGGGCCTGAGTCCCCTAGCTTGGTGATTATTAACACATGGCCTACGTGGCAGTGAGCCCCCTGTGACCTGCGGCGGGGCCTGAGCCCCCTAGCGTGGTGATTAATAACACATGGCTTACGTGGCACTAAACCCCCGTGCCCTGCGGCGGGGCCTGAGTCCACCAATTTGGTGATTATTAACACATACCCAACGTGGCAGTGAGCCCCCCGTGCCCTGCGGCGTGGCCTGAGTCCACCAACTTGGTGATTATTAACACATGGCCTACGTTGCAGTGAACCCCCTTGCCGTGCGGAGGGGCCTGAGTCCCCCAGCTTGGTGATAATTAACACATGGCCTACGTGGCAGTGAGCCCCCCGTGCCCTGCGGAGGGGCCTGAATCTTCCAGCTATGTGATTATTAACACATGGCTTACGTGGCAGTGAGCCCCCCGTGCCCTGCGGCGGTGCCTGAGTTCCCCAGCTTGGTGATTCTTAACACATGGCCTACGTGGCAGTGAGCCCCCCGTGCCCTGCGGAGGGGCCTGAATCTTCCAGCTATGTGATTATTAACACATGGCTTACGTGGCAGTGAGGCCCCCATGCCCTGCGGCGGGACCTGAGTTCCCCAGCTTGGTGATTATTAACACATGGCCTACGTGGCAGTGAGACCCCGTGCCCTGCGGAGTGGACTCAGTCCCCCAGCGTGGTGATTATTAACACGTGTCCTACGTGGCAGTGAGCTCCCCGTACCCTGCGGCGGGGCCTGAGTCCCCCGGCTTGGTGATTATTAACACATGGCCTACGTGGCAGTAAGCCCCCCGTGCCCTGCGGCGGGGCCTCAGTCCCCCAGCATGGTGATTATTAACTCATGGCCTACGTGGCAGTGAGCGCCCCGTGCCCTGCGGTGGGACCTGAGTCCCCCAGCATGGTGATTATTAACACATGGTCTACGTAGCAATGAGCCCCCGTGCCCTGCGGCGGGGCCTGAGTCCCCCAGCTTGGTGATTATTAACACATGGCCTACGTGGCAGTGAGTCCTCCGTGCCCTGCGGCGGGACCTCAGTCCCCCAGCTTGGTGATTATTAACACGTGGTCTACGTGGCAGTGAGTCCCCCGTGCCCTGCGGTGCGGCCTGAGTCCCCCAGCTTGGTGATTATTAACACATGGCCTACGTGGCAGTGAACCCCCCGTGCCCTGCGGCGGGGCCTCAGTCCCCCAGCTTGGTGATTATCAACACGTGGTCTACGTGGCAGTGAGCCCCTCGTGCCCTGCGGCGGAACTTGAGTCCCCCAGCGTGAATATTATTAACACGTGGCCTACGTGGCAGTGAGTCCCCCGTGCCTTGCGGAGGGGCCTGAGTCCTCCAGCTTGGTGATTATTAACGCATGGCCTACGTGGCAGTGAGCCCCCGTGCCCTGCGGCGGGGCCTGAGTCCCCCAGCGTGGTGATTATTAACACATGGTCTACGTGACAGTGACCCCTAGTGCCCTGCGGCGGGGCCTCAGTCCCCAAGCTTGGTGATTAGAAACACATATCCTACGTGTCAGTGAGCCCCCCGTGCCCTGCGGAGGGGCCTGAGTCCCCCAGCTTGGAGATTATTAACACGTGGCCTACGTGGCAGTGAGCCCCCCGTACCCTGCAGCGGGGCCTCAGTCCCCCAGCTTGGAGATTTTTAACACGTGGCCTACGTGGCAGTGAGTCCCCCGTGCCCTGCGGCGCGGCCTCAGTCCCCCAGCTTGGTGATTATTAACACGTTGCCTACGTGGCAGTTAGCCCCCCGTGCACTGCGGCGAGGCCTGAGTCCCCCAGCTTGGTGATTATTAACACATGGCCTACGTGGCAGTGAGTCCCCCGTACCCTGCGGCGGGGCTAGAGTCCCCCAGCTTGGTGAGTATTAACACATGGCCTACGTGACAGTGAATCCCCCATGCTCTGCGGCGGGGCCTGAGTCCCCCAGCTTGGTGATTATTAACAAGTGGCCTACGTGACAGTGAATCCCCCATGCCCTGCGGCGGGGCCTGAGTCCCCCAGCTTGGTGAGTATTAACACATGGCATAAGTGGCAGTGAGCCCCCCGTGCCCTACGGCGGGGTCTGAGTTCCGAAGCTTGGTGATTATTAACACATGGCCTACGTGGCAGTGAGTCCCCCGTGCCCTGCGGCGGGGCCTCAGTCCCAGCGTGGTGATTATTAACACGTGGCCTACGTGGCAGTGAGACTCCGTGCCCTGCGGCGGGGCCTGAGTCACCCAGCTTGGTGATTATTAACACATGGCCTACGTGGCAGTGAGCTACGCGTGCTCTGCGGCGGGGCCTGAGTCCCCCAGTTTGGTGATTATTAACACGTGGCCTACGTGGCAGTGAGACTCCATGCACTGCGGCGGGGCCTGAGTCCCCCAGCTTGGTGATTATTAACACGTGGTCTACGTGGTAGTGAGCCCCCCGTGCCCTGCAGAGGGGCCTCAGTCCCCCAGCGTGGTGATTATTAACACGTGGCCTATGTGTCATTGAGCCCCCCGTGCCCTGCGGAGGGGCCTCAGTCCCCCAGCGTGGTGATTATTAACACGTGGTCTACGTGGCAGTGAGCCCCCGTGCCCGCGGCGGGGCCTGAGTCCCCCAGCGTGGTGATTATTAACACGTGGCCTACATGGCAGTGAGCCCCCCGTGCCCTGCGACGGGCCTTCAGTCCCCCAGCTTGGTGATTATTAACACATTGCTTACGTGGTATTGAGCCCCCCGTGCCCTGCGGCGGGGCCTGAGTCCCCCAGCGTGGTGATTATTAACACATGGCCTACGTGTCAGTGAGCCCACCATGCCCTGCGGCGGGCCTGAGTCCCCCAGCCTGGAGATTATTAACACATTTGCCTACGTGGGAGTGAGCCCCCCGTGCCCTGCGGAGGGGCCTGAGTCTCCTAGCTTGGTGATTATTAACGCAAAGCCTACGTAGCAGTGAGCCCCCCGTGCCTTGCGGCGGGGCCTGAGTCCCCCAGCTTGGTGATTATTAACACATACCCTACGTGGCAGTGACCCTCGTGCCCTGCGGAGGGGCCTGAGTCCCCTAGCTTGGTGATTATTAACACATGGCTTACGTGGCAGTGAGCCCCCCGTGCCCTGCGGCGGGGCCTGAGTTCCCCAGCTTGGTGATTATTAACACATGGCCTACGTGGCAGTAAGCCCCCCGTGCCCTGCGGAGTGGACTCAGTCCCCCAGCGTGGTTATTATTAACACGTGTCCTACGTGGCAGTGAGCTCCCCGTACCCTGCGGCGGGGCCTGAGTCCCCCGGCTTGGTGATTATTAACACATGGCCTACGTGGCAGTAAGCCCCCCGTGCCCTGCGGCGGGGCCTCAGTCCCCCAGCTTGGTGATTATTAACTCATGGCCTACGTGGCAGTGAGCGCCCCGTGCCCTGCGGTGGGACCTGAGTCCCCCAGCATGGTGATTATTAACACATGGTCTACGTAGCAGTGAGCCCCCGTGCCCTGCGGTTGGACCTGAGTCCTCCAGCGTGGTGATTATTAACACGTGGCCTACGTAGCAGTGAGCCCCCGTGCCCTGCGGCGGGGCCTGAATCCCCCATCTTGGTGATTATTAACACATGGCCTACGTGGCAGTGAGTCCTCCGTGCCCTGCGGCGGGACCTTAGTCCCCCAGCTTGGTGATTATTAACACGTGGTCTACGTGGCAGTGAGTCCCCCGTGCCCTGCGGTGCGGCCTGAGTCCCCCAGCTTGGTGATTATTAACACATGGCCTACGTGGCAGTGAACCCCCCGTGCCCTGCGGCGGGGCCTCAGTCCCCCAGCTTGGTGATTATTAACACGTGGTCTACGTGGCAGTGAGCCCCTCGTGCCCTGCGGCGGAACTTGAGTCCCCCAGCGTGATGATTATTATCACGTGGCCTACGTGGCAGTGAGTCCCCCGTGCCTTGCGGAGGGGCCTGAGTCCTCCAGCTTGGTGATTATTAACGCATGGCCTACGTGGTAGTGAGCCCCCGTGCCCTGCGGCGGGGCCTGAGTCCCCCAGCGTGGTGATTATTAACACATGGCCTACGTGACAGTGACCCTTCGTGCCCTGCGGCGGGGCTTCAGTCCCCAAGCTTGGTGATTAGAAACACATATCCTACGTGGCAGTGAGCCCTCCGTGCCCTGCGGAGGGGCCTGAGTCCCCCAGCTTGGAGATTATTAACACGTGGCCTACGTGGCAGTGAGCTCCCCGTACCCTGCAGCGGGGCCTCAGTCCCCCAGCTTGGAGATTATTAACACGTGGCCTACGTGGCAGTGAGTCCCCCGTGCCCTGCGGCGGTGCCTGAGTCCCCCAGCGTGGTGATTATTAACACATAGCCTACATGGCAGTCAGCCACCCGTGCACTGTGGCGAGGCCTGAGTCCCCCAGCTTGGTGATTATTAACACATGGCCTACGTGGCAGTGAGCCCCCGTGCCCTGCAGCGAGGCCTCAGTCGCCCAGCTTGGTGATTATTAACACGTGGCCTACGTGGCAGTGAGCCCCCCGTGCTCTGTGGCGGGGCCTCAGTCCCCCAGCTTGGTGATTATTAACCCATAGCCTACGTGGTAATGAGCCCCCCGTGCCCTGCGGCGGGGCCTGAGTCCCCCAGCTTGGTGGCTATTAACACATGGCGTACGTGGCAACGAGCCCCCCGTGCCCTGTGGTGGGGCCTCAGTCCCCCAGCTTGGTGATTATTAACACGTGGCCTACGTACGTAGGCAGAGAGCCTCCGGTGCCCTTCGGCGGGACCTTAGTCCCCCAGCTTGGTGATTATTAACACATAGCCTACGTGGCAGTAGGCCCTCCGTGCCCTGCGGAGGGGGCTGAGTCCCTCAGCTTGGTGATTATTAACACAGCCTACGTGGCAGTGAGCCCCCGGTGCCCTGCGGCGGGGCCTCAGTCCCCCAGCTTGGTGATTATTAACACATAGCCTACGTGGCAGTGAGTCCCTCGTGCCCTGCGGAGGGGCCTGAGTTCCCTAGCTTGGTGATTATTAACACATGGCCTACGTGGCAGTGAGCCCCCTGTGCCCTGCGGAGGGGCCTGAGTCCCCCAGCGTGGTGATTATTAACACATGGCCTACGTGGCAGTGAACCCCCCGTGCCCTGCGGCGGGACCTGAGTCCCCCAGCTTGGTGATTATTAACACATGGCCTACGTGGTAGTGAGCCCTCCGTGCCCTGCGGCGGGACCTGAGTCACCCAGCTTGGTGATTATTAACACATGACCTACGTGGCAGTGAGCCCCCCGTGCCCTACGGCGGGGTTTGAGTCCCCCAGCTTGGTGATTATTAACACATGGCCTACGTGGTAGTGAGCCTCCCGTGCCCTGCGGCTGGGCCTGAGTCTCCCAGCTTTGTGATTATTAACACATGGCCTACGTGGCAGTCAGCCCCCCGTGCCCTACTGCGGGGCTTCAGTCCCCTAGCTTTGTGATTATTAACACATGACTTACGTGGCAGTGAGCCCCCGTGCCCTGCGGCGGGGCCACAGTTCCCCAGCTTGGTGTTTATTAACACATGGCCTACGTGGTAGTGAGCCCCTTGCCTTGCGGCGGGGCCTGAGTCCCCCAGCTTGGTGATTATTAACACATGGCCTACGTGGCAGTGAGCCCCCGTGCCCTACGGCGGGGCTTCAGTCCCCTACCTTTGTGATTATTAACACATGGCTAACGTGGCAGTGAGCCCCTGTGCTCTGCGGCGGGGCCTCAGTCCCCCAGCTTGGTGTTTATTAACACATGGCCTATGTGGCAGTGAGCCCCCCTTGCCCTGCGGAGGGGCCTCAGTCCCCCAGCGTGTTTAATATTAACACGAGGCCTATGTGGCAGTGAGCTAACCGTACCCTGCGGCGGGGCCTGAGTCCCCCAGCTTGGTGATTATTAACACATGGCCTACATGGCAGTGAGCCCCCCGTACCCTGCGGCGGGGCTTGAGTCTCCCAGCTTGGTGATTATTAACAGATGGCCTACGTGGCTGTGAGCCCCCTGTATCGGAATTGATTTGTGCCACCATTAGCCACGGTCGGTTACCACGTGTTCTGGAGTTGGGGTAGCCTGGATTCTTGGAGGTCTTGTTGAAAACACACACGGCTTTGATATAGATGATATATTGAACAACTCGACCAATACCGATGTTTGATGCATCAGTGCAAAGAATAAACTCCTTATTGAAATTAGGAAATGCAAGGACAGGATCGTTGCATAAGGCTTGCTTGAGGGTAGTGAATGCATTCTCGCACTCGTCTGTCCATGCGAATGTTACATTCCTTTTAAACAATGATATGAGAGGTTGAGCGATTTTACTGAAATCCTTGATAAATTGCCGATAAAATCCTGCAAGGCCAATGAAACTACGAACGTCATCAGTAGTACTAGGAGTAGGAAACTGTGATATCGCATGAATTTTATCGTCAAGAGTGTGGATGCCTTCCTTGTCAACTTTGTGGCCTAAGAATTTGATTTCACGTTTGAGGAACTGACATTTACTGAGTTTAAGAGTTAATCCGGCCTTTGCGAAACGTGACAGAACGTCTGAGATGGTATCGAGGTGTTCGGGAAGGTCCTTTGATGCGACTATTACATCGTCTAAGTAACAAAACACCGAAGAGCCTAAGAGGCCAGAGAGAACTGAGTTCATGAGACGCATGAAAATTAAGGGACTATTACGTAAACCCATGGCCATACGTTTGAAAGCGTACTGGCCAGATGAAGTGGTGAAAGCAGTGTAGTGCCGTGAACTTTCTTCTAGCTCGACCTGAAAGAAACCAGACTGAAGGTCGAGGGTGGAAAATACACTGTTTGAATCACCTATTGACTGGAGAAGGTCAGACAAGACTGGCATTGGAAATCGATCGGGAATCGTCGCAGCGTTTAAACCACGGAAGTCGACGACTACTCTCCACTCACCATTGGACTTAGGGACTAGAAACAGCGGGGCATTGAATGGTGATGCCGCTGGCTCTATGATATCTTCGTTCAGCATGCTTCTGACAGCGTCGTCCATTAACGTCCTGCGGCTGTGTGGGATGCGATAAGCCGGGACGTAGATGGGTGTCGAGCCTCGGGTGAGGTGGATGGAATGACGAACAGCATCGGTCTTGCCCAGAGGTTCACCCGGAAGAGAGACACATGATCTGTAAGCCGATAAGAGGGTAAGTAAATCTGATTTTGATTCAGGGAAATCGACATCACCAATATGCTGGTCAAGAAGAGGAGGAGGCTGTAAAGGAGAATCTGAGGTAGGTGGTGAAGACATGGATGTGTGACAAGGAGCTGAGGTGACAGGGGTGACAGGGGCAGGATAAGGGAGAACTTCACCAAGAGTCACGCCAGATTGAAGGGATATAGGATGATTTGTGAGATTCTGAATGGCAATACAGCAAGAACTATCCTCGTCTAGAGTTGAAAGAACTGATTCGAGAGCGACACCATTCACTCGGGCAGAGTCGGGCAAACATAAGATGTCTGTCCCGGGGGGCACATCTTTGACGACGACGCGCACGAAACAAAGGTGAGTCTGTGTGACTACCACAGAGGAGGTCAACACAGCTTTCCTGAGTCTGGTATTCGAGAGGATATCAGACAGTGTTGTAGTAGAAGAGGGATTGTCGGTGTCGCTGTGTAGCGCTTCGCTAGGCAAGTCGGCTGGCGTGGATAATAAGACAGAGTCAGGGATTACTGAGGGTGTCTCGAGCGAGGAAGGAGGGACATGAGATGAGTCCTGAGAAGGCGTGTGCGTGACAATGTAGACATCAGGTGAGGGTGGTGACTTAGGGAAGGGTGAGGCAGAAATGAAGGTGCCATTCTGGGCGATTTGATGAATAGAAGGGAAAAGTGAGATGTTGAAGTGAGACATTGTATGGTATCCTATCAATATTTCAACTGAAAAACATACATCATCTATGACATAGAAAAAATCTGAGATAGAAGGTTCGAGTGGAGACAAACGGACACTGAGGAGAACCTTTCTATGAGGCATGACAACGTGTCCAGAGATACCACTAACAGTGATGTCTGGTGGATAACTCTGAATCTTGTGCCTTGAGGCGGCAGAGTTTTTCGAAAACATGAGATTTAATGATGTTAACTGAAGCACCAGAGTCAAAAAATGCACGGCATTTGTGAGAGGCTAATTTGACGTCAGCAGTCAGACCTTGGAAAAATCCGGAGGATTTAACAGGGACACATGGGAGAGGCACTGTCTGTGTGTCTGCGAATACAATTCGTTTATGAGATGACTTACTACTGGCGGTCTTGAGAATGGACTTAGGTGTTATCGAGGAGGTGCGAGGCTCTAGCGCGAATCGTTTCCCGAAGATTGAGAAGAAGAGGACTGCATTTGTTGTTGGTTAAGGCGACATTCCTCGAGCGAGTGACCACGTTTATTGTGAAGGGAGCAGAAGGCATTACTGTTGAATTTATGATAACCTCGTTCGTCAAGCATTACGCGACAGTCCTCTGAGACGTGACCTTTGAGTCCACATCGGCTGCATGTTACTTTTCTCGAGTCACGGGACGATGAACGGTGACGAGAATGAGAGCTATAGTGAGAATGAGAGTTTGACGGTGGAGATGGGCTCTGGGGGGAGAAGCTTCGATACTGAGAAAAACTGGAACTGAACTAAACTAACTGGCTGAGGAACAGGTGGCGATTTCTCTAATATTTTCTTGCACAGATCATACAAGAAATCTTCCTTACTAAACTTAATGTCGCTTGCAACGGTGGAGGTTGGTGAATCGAGCTGAACAAGAAACAGGAAATACGACATACGACATGTACGTGCTATTTTTCTTCCTGTCTTCAAGATTTATGTTGTGGTTGTTTACAGACCTCCTTCCTACACTGCAACTGATAATGCTAAATTTATTGATTTCATTATGGATTTTGGAAATGATAAGGAAGTAATATTCCTTGGTGACTTTAACCTTCCTACTATTAAGTGGGGAGCTGATGACATAATTGCTCATGTTCAGCCCAGTGATGCTCTGTTCCTTAATTGCTTCACCTCTCTTGGACTTACCTAGTGGATTAAGGAACCTACATTCATACCAACAGGAAATATACTGGACCTGGTATTGACCTCCGAGTCAGACCGCATTGGTTCAGTAGATGTTTTGTCCCCCTTTCCTCAGTGCCATCACTCTACAATATTATTCCAGTATGTCTTCCAGTTCATCCCTTCTTCTTTTGCTTCTGAAGCTGATAAATTCCTCATATTGAGAGCTTGGCATAGAGGGAAATATGCCAAGATCAAGGAACATCTTTCTTATGTGGATTGGGATTTTGAGTTAGCTCATCTATCTGTTAATGATATGTACTTAAGATTTCTGAATATTCTAACACCACTTGTTAACATGTTTGTGCCTCCCAAGCATATTGTCTCCTCGCCTCCATGGCCTACCAAACCACCCCTATCCCTCATGAACCCTAAGAAAGAGGCTTGTTATTATATAAAAACCAGAGAGCGATGCATGGCAGACTATCTCCTCAGGCCACTAATGCTCTTGCTCATTTTAACAATTTAAATTACCAATATAGAAACTATAGTATCACATCTCAGTCTCAATATGAATTATCCTTGATTGACTCTTTCAATACCAACCCTAATAAGCCCATTTATGCCTGATGTCCTTTATATAGTCCACCATTTAAAATATTCATAGAAAATTCTGAGACAATAGAAAACTAAATCTGTTGACAAGTCTTATGCACCGACTCTGTAAGCAATTGAACTGACAGTACAGCTTGAGATCTGGTAATGGGAGGATGTGCTGGATAGCATCTCAAAGTTGAGGAACTTTGATATTTCTTCCATCTGCCATGGCATCCACGAGTAGGTAAGTTTTGTCAATATATACTTCTGTGTTTAAGTTTTTTATTTGACATAAGTTAACTCAATAGGAGTGCATCTTACTGGTCTTACAGTTTGAAAAATATTAATTCACTAAAACTTGTAAAAATATGTGTATGAATTATAGGGTCCTACATGTAGATCATGAGGCATATATGGTGCATAAAAATATATTTATCCAGAGTTCAATTGTTTTTCCTCTCTGTGGCTAATAAAACAACATTGTATGCCTATAGGACATAACAAGTAGCTTAGGATATATACATATATATATATATATATATATATATATATATATATATATATATATATATATGTTTGTTTGTTTGTTTGTTTGTTTTTGTTAAAAAAAAAATTTCAGACGATTGAAAACAAGCTGCTTCTACAACAAGTCTACTAAACCAGCCAGGCTAACTGACTCCCTCTGTTTGGCTGAAGCAAATACTTCAAGAAAAGAGATTGTTGTCCCCATCTTACCCCCTCAGACACTATTAAAGCACAACCAACAAGCTTATCATCTGTGTTTTGACAACTATTTTACAAGTGTGAAGACCGTGGCAGCATTGAAAAACATATCAGTGAAAGAACTGGCACTGTGCGTGAAAACAGAGTTGAAAAATGTCCTCTTATAAAGAAACACCCCATACACCCCTCTCTCTTTCTTTTTCAATTCTTGTTTCTTTACAAGAGGACATTTTTCAACTCTGTTTTCACGCACAGTGCCAGTTCTTTCACTGATATGTTTTTCAATGCTGCCACGGTCTTCACACTTGTAAAATAGTTGTCAAAACACAGATGATAAGCTTGTTGATTGTGCTTTAATAGTGTCTGAGGGGGTAAGATGGGGACAACAATCTCTTTTCTTGAAGTATTTGCTTCAGCCAAACAGAGGGAGTCAGTTAGCCTGGCTGGTTTAGTAGACTTGTTGTAGAAGCAGCTTGTTTTCAATCGTCTGAAAAAAATATTTAACAAAATATACAAAAAAAAAAAAAAAACATATATATATATATATATATATATATATATATATATATATATATATATATATATATATATATATATATATATATATATATATATATGTATATATCCTAAGCTACTTGTTATGTCCTATAGGCATACAATGTTGTTTTATTAGCCACAGAGAGGAAAAACAATTGAACTCTGGATAAATATATTTTTATGCACCATATATGCCTCATGATCTACATGTAGGACACTATAATTCATACACATATTTTTACAAATGATGAGATTATTGTGTGCCGCTGGAACGACAACAATGTGGTAAATGTGTGCTCAAATGCAGTAGGCATAGAACCAGTTTCCAAGATATCACGCTATTCTGCCAAAGAAAAAAAGCGCATCCAAGTAAAGCAACCACATATGGTGAAAGTGTATAATGAACACATGGGTGGAGTTGACAGAATGGACCAGAATGTGTCAAAGTATAGAATAGCAATAAGGGGAAAGAAATGGTATGCATGTATTGTGACATATTGTATTGATGTAGCAATCAACAATGCTTGGCAATTGCACAAAGTGTGTGAGGCTAAGGATGCGATGGATCTCCTTGCATTTAGGCGCAGCATTGCACGTTTCTATTTGGAGCGATATGCAAATCCTCCATGCAGTGGCAAGCGAGGACGACCAAGGAGTAGACCAAATGAGGCTCGATATGACATGCATGCACACTGGGTTGTTCCACAGAGTGTTCAAACACGTTGTGCCCACTGCCATATGAAGACAACAACAAGATGCGAAAAGTGTGACCGTGGTTTTCATGTGAAATGCTTCAAAGAATATCACATTCAGTAAGATGTCCTGCAGTGGAATGTAATATGTTGATGAAGATGCTCTAGGCTAAAATTTATAAAGGAGAAAGATTTTGTTTTCTTATGTAGTCATTCATGTCTGCATAACATCAGTATAACATTTATTGATAACAAGTGGAATGTTAAGTTAACAGCTGATTTTTTTGTATGGATTTGCCTAATGACCTAAATATAGAACGGCATATATTTCACACATTGAATGAAATTTTATAAATAAAGCAACATGTATGTATTATGTGCATCTAATTGAACCTATGTGCAAAGGTATACAACAATATTTTCAAAATTCTGACCTTAGGCATAAATGGGCTAAGCTACTCCATTCCTATGTCAGACATAAAAAGGTTGCTCAGCCCTCTATAGGCCCTCTACTGACTAGGGTAGGGGCAATGACTAATGACACTAAAGCTATGGCTGACTTATTTGTTAAGGCTTTTGCCTCAGTGTATCAAAGTCAACACCTGTCAAGCCCAGCTGAACATCAGTCCTGTGACAGCTCTATCTCTAATATTGAATTTGATCAGTCCACAGTTAAGCATTACCTCAAGTCTCTCGATATCTTCTCTAGCATGGGACCGGACGACATTCATCCTCACTTACTCCAGTCTTGTGCCGATCAACTTGCTTATCTTTTATGTGTCATCTTTAAATCCTCTTTAACATTAGGACACCTGCCTGATTTATGGAAAGTTTCTAATGTTGTTCCCATTTTTAAAAAGGGCTCCAGAACAATTCCTCTTAACCATAGACCAATTAGCTTGACCTCTGTTTGTGTTAAAACTTTAGAAAGAATAGTGACTCATCAGCTTTATCAATACCTTGAAGATAATGGAATTATTTCTGACTCTCAGTTTGATTTTAGACCCCATCATTCAACAGAAGACCAACTGATATTGGCATACCATGACATTACTTCTTGGATAGATAGTGGTTATACAGTTGATGTGGTATTTTTCGACTTCAGCAAGGCTTTTGATGTTGTCTACCATGATACTCTGATTTGTAAACTTTATGCTCTTGGGATTTCTGGATCTCTACTTGGTTGGTTACAAGCTTTTCTCAAAAACAGGCAAATGAGGGCTATAGTGTCTGGCTCTGAGAGCTATGCTTGTCCTGTTCTAAGTGGTGTACCCCAAGGCTCAGTGTTGGGTCCTATTCTTTTTCTAATCTATATTAATCATGTGGTGCATGATTTATCTTGTGGTTACAAAATATTTGCTGACGATTTAAAGCTGTACTTACATGTTAACCATCATCATACTTTCTCAGCATTTTGTGATATTGCCCGACTTCAGCATAACATAAATTTGATTACTAGCAGGTCTGAATCTTGGTGACTCAAATTTAACACTGACAAATGAGCGTTTCCAACGCTCCTATGTGGACTGGACTCTGCTTGGACCATACTCCTCTTACTATATCAACAATATTCCACTCAAGTTTGTACAGTCTTATGTTGATCTTGGTATTATGGTTGATCTCTCCTTGAGATTTCACCAACACATATATAACATTACTAATAAAGCAGGTGGCTTAGTGACTAATCTGTTGAAGCCCACTGTTAATAGATCACCCAGATTTATGAAAGCTCTTTATATTTCTCACATCAGACCTTTATTTGATTATGCTTCTTGTGTGTGGTTCTCTGGTTATGTTGAAGACCTCAAACTTCTAGAGTCGGTCCAAAGGAGATGGACCAAGAATATTTCTGGCGTGAAAACTCATTCCTATTCAGACCGACTAAGACACCTTGATTTATATTCTGTTCAGGGACGTCTATTAAGGGCTGACCTAATCAAGTGCTGGAAAATATTTCATGGTCTATCGGCTATTAATCTGTCTGATATTTTTCATCTGGCTCCAGTAGTTGGTACCAGAGGTCACTCCTTTAAGATATTCCTTCCTCATAGCCGTTTGGATTGTAAAAAGAGATTCTTTAGTGTAAGATGTATCTCAATCTGGAATTCCTTGCCAGCTGACACTGTTGTAGCTGCCAGTCTATCTTCTTTTAAAAGGCTGTTACATATTGCCATGGGCAATACTTTATTTGATTATGTTGAGTAGGATTACTATATACATTGTTATGTTATAAACACCACTAAAGGTACATAACTTCCAGTTCTATTCGTCTTATTGTATATTTGGATGCTTATATAATCTGTTGAACTGGCGTATCTGTGGTTCTGGGCCTCCCTTTATTGGAGTAGTATGTGTATGCTAACTGGTCTAGTTTTGTCCGAGGGGAGGCAACCAGGTAAGAATACCAGATAAGTAGGCGTTTGAAATCAGTAGAAGATATATTGCCGTCTGCGTCGATCCACTGAGAGGATTTCATTTGATCTGTGAGTTCAGCACTGAGAGAGGATGCAATGTTCTCTGCCTTATACACATCATGAGTAGAGCGAGCAATGTTAGTGAGGGTTTGAGCAATTTTAAGGAAGGAATGAGTTGCACCTAACCTGACGTCTTGACTGGAATGTGAATTACCCTCTCATACACACACACACACACACACACACACACACACACACACACTCTCTCTCTCTCTCTCTCTCTCTCTCTCTCTCTCTCTCTCTCTCTCTCTCTCTCTCTCTCTCTCGGCTAGAGACAATGAATAACTTTAATCTAGTTAACAATTATATACAGATATGATACATCCCGGTGTCCTGCGGCGAGGCCTGAGTCCCCCAGCGTGGTGATTATTAACACGTGGCCTACGTGACAGTGAGACCCCCGTGCCCTGCGGCGAGGCCTAAGTCCCCCAGCGTGGTGATTATTAACACGTGGCCTACGTGGCAGTGAGTCCCCCGTGCCCTGCGGAGGGGTCTGAGTCCCCCAGCGTGGTGATTATTAACACATGGCCTACGTAGCAGTGAGCCCCGTGCCCTGCTGCAGGGCCTGAGTCCCCCAGCTTGGTGATTATTAACACATGGCCTACGTGGCAGTGAGCCCCCCGTGCCCTGCGGCGGGGCCTGAGTCCCCCAGCTTGATGATTATTAACACATGGCCTACGTGGCAGTGAGTCCCCCGTGCCCTGCGGAGGGGTCAGAGTCCTCCAGCTTGGTGATTATTAACACATGGCCTACGTGGCAGTGAGCCCCCCGTGCCCTGCGGAGGAGCCTGAGTCCCCCAGCTTGGTGATTATTAACACATGGCCTACGTGGCAGTGAGCCCTCCGTGCCCTGCGGAGGGGCCTGAGTCCCCCAGTTTGTTGATTATTAACACATGGCCTACGTGGCAGTGAGCCCCCCGTGCCCTGCGGCGGGGCCTGAGTCCCCCAGCGTGGTGATTATTAACACATGGCCTACGTGGTAGTGAGCCCCCGTGCCCTGCGGCGTGGCCTGAGTCCCCCAGTTTGGTGATTATTAACACATGGCCTACGTGGCAGTGAGCCCTCCGTGCCCTGCGGAGGGGGCTGAGTCTCGCAGCTTGGTGATTATTAACACATGGCCTACGTGGTAGTGAGCCCTCCGTGCCCTGCGGCGGGGCCTGAGTCCCCCAGTTTGGTGATTATTAACACATGGCCTACGTGGTAGTGAGCCCACGTGCCCTGCGGAGGGGCCTGAGTCCCTCGGCGTGCTGGTGTGTAGGTGACAAAGAGTTATGGTGATTGTAGGGAGGGAGTGTGAGGGAGACTCAGACGTGGAACTGTTTCGTGGCAGGCAGTGACGCTCTCTTCTATGCCTTACCACAAGGGATTGGATAACTTTACTGTACTGGTGAAGAAAATACCAATGAAACGTCTAAAATAAAACTCACACACTCACCATGCCACTCTTGTGAAGGCAGGACACACACACACACACACACACACACACAGGAAGGAAGGAAGGAAGTATTGTTTTCTATCGTCGTGGTGTCACCGTAGAGGAATCTTCACACACGAACAGAGGCAGCAAGAACAAGGTGTAGAGGGCGGGGCTGAACACTAGTTGTGTACCATGTGTACGTATTGGTGTAGCTCGTGCTAAAAGTATGTTTCTCTTCGTTTGTGTTGGTGAAGAAAAATATGTTCTGTGACGGTTTATCCTAAGAACTTTGTGATACTTTAGTAAGGTGTTCGCAAGACGCAGGAACCGAGTGTGTGTATGTGTGTGTGTGTGTGTGTATGTGTGTGTGTGTGTGTGTGTGTGTGTGTGTGTGTATGTGTATGTGTGTGAGTGTATGTGTGTGTGTGTGTGTGTGTGTGTGTGTGTGTGTGTGTGTGTGTGTGTGTGTGTGTGTGGTGCCTGCAGGAGTAAAGCTTTCAAAGTGAAGGAGGAGAAGGAGGAAGAGGAGGAGGAAGAAGAGGAAGAGGAGGAGGAGGAGGAGAAGGAGGAGGAGGAGGAGGAGGAGGAGGAAGAGGAGAAGGAGGAGGAGAAGGAGAAGAAGGAGAAGGAGAAGGAGAAGGAGAAGGAGGAAGAGTGTTTCTGTCACTCGCTTGGATCCTTCCATCCTTCCTTCCTTCCATCCTTCCCTCCATCCTTCTTTCCTTCCTTCCTTCCTTCCTTCCTTCCTTCCTTCCTATTCTCTTTCTTAGCCATTTTTCTTCTTCTTTCTTCTTATTTTAGTAAACAAGTTTTTTTTGTGTGCAGTGTCAAGTTCCATTATTATTAGTAGTAGTAGTAGTTGTATTATTATTATTATTATTATTATTATTAGTAGTAGTAGTAGTAGTAGTAGTAGTAGTAGTAGTAGTAGTAGTAGTAGTAGTAGTAGTTGTATTATTATTATTATTATTATTATTAGTAGTAGTAGTAGTAGTAGTAGTAGTAGTAGTAGTAGTAGTAGTAGTAGTAGTAGTTGTATTATTAGTAGTAGTAGTAGTAGTAGTAGTAGTAGTAGTAATAGTAGTAGTAGTAGTAGTAGTAGTAGTAGTAGTAGTAGTAGTAATAATAGTAGTAGTAGTAGTAGTAGTAGTAGTAGTAGTAGCAATAGTAGTAGTAGTAGTAGTAGTAATATAGTAATAGTAGTAGTAGTAATAGTAGTAATAGTAGTAGTAGTAGTAGTAGTAGTAGTAATAGTAGTAGTAGTAGTAGTAGTAGTAGTAGTAGTAGTAGTAGTAGTAGTAATAGTAGTAGTAGTGGTAGTAGTAGTAGTAGTAATAGTAGTAGTAGTAGACCCCTGGAAAACTCCATCAGGAACACCTTTCTACCAGCGCTGATGAGATCCCGCGTCCTGGGGGAGGACGAGAGGACATTGCTGACACTTCCACCAAGACTGGGTGGGATTGGGATCACATCCCCTGAGACACTGGCCGATGAAGAGAATTTAAACTCCATCAACCTCACTGAAAAAATCGTAGCTCAAGACGCACATGGTGAAACAGACCAGAATGCGATCTTGGAGCTAAGAAAAAACATCTCAAGAAACAGGCAAAGAGCACAAGGGGAAATGTTGGAACAGCTAAAATACATCCTGCCAGCGGATACCGTGAGGAAAATTCACACTGCACAGGAAACGGGAGCTTCCAACTGGCTAACATGCCTGCCTATCAGAGCAAAAGGCTTCAGCCTTAACAAACAAGAATTTGTAGATGCCATTGCTCTGAGGTATGGCTGGCCAGTGGAGGGAATTCCCAACACCTGTGCATGTGGATCCCCGAACGATGTCAACCACACCATGACCTGTAAAAAGGGGGGATTCGTGTGCATCAGGCACGACGAGGTGAGGGATGTGACGGCCAGCATGCTCAGGGAGGTGTGCCGCGACGTCTCCACTGAACCAACTCTTCTTCCCCTGGACGGTGAACACATGCGGTACAGGACGGCCAACACCGCCAACAAGGCCCGGGTGGACATAAGTGCTCGTGGATTCTGGACCAGAGGACAGAGAGCCTTCATGGACATCAGAATCTTCGATCCTACGGCCGCCTGCCACCGAGAGCTCTCCCTGGAAACTGCCCACCAGAGGAATGAGCAGGAGAAAATCAGGGCATATGGGGAAAGGATTCTGCATGTTGATCAGGGCAGCTTCACGCCCTTGGTCTTCACCACGTCCGGCGGGATGGGCTCCAAGGCCAAGTGCTTCTATTCAAGACTAGCAGATATAACCGCAGAAAAGAAGCACCAGTCAAGGAGCCAAGTTGTCGCCTGGATGAGATGCCGTCTCTCTTTCTCCCTGCTCAGGTCTGCCCTCCTTTGTCTCAGGGGTACTCGATACTCTGCCCCCACAGCCACCGATACAGCTGGCCTGGACTACCAGACCACTGTAGTGGAGAGTGGCATAAGAGTGTAGACAACATAGTTATATAGATATGTAAATAAGTATTGTATTTAAGTAAATAGTAGATAAGTAGTAGTAATATGGTTGGATGCCACAGTCAGTGGCGACCAGAGTTGGGGCCACTGACCTCCAATTCGTGGAGCCCTCGTCTATTTAATAAATAAACATGGGGTGGAGGTATCTGTAGTAGTAGTAGTAGTAGTAGTAGTAGTAGAAAAAAAAAAGTTGTAGTAGTAGTAGTAGTAGTAGTAGTAGTAGTAGTAGTAGTAGTAGTAGTAGTAGTAGTAGTAGTAGTCAATCAATCATTCAGTCAATCAATTATATTTATTTCATAATATACATTACATACATTATTTTAGGAATGAGTGATTAGTAAACAATAATAATCTAGATTACCATTATAACATTTTCTGTAGAAAATTAATTGAAACATACATTAGAAATCTATAAAAGTATATAAATAAAAAGTCTGACTAGAGATTAAAAAGATTGACAATAATAAGTCAAAAAATGATACTGACAATATTAAAATTGCAATAAGAATCAGGTACAAACTATGAAATAAAAAGATAAAACTTGTTATACATCTACACATACATACCCATTTACATACATACACATATACATACATACATATACACACATACACATATACATATACATACATATATACATACATACACACACATACACATATATATACACGCATACCCACATATATTCATACATACACATATACATATACATAGATACCCACATACACACATACATATATACACATACACACATACATATATACACATACACATATACATATACACACATACCCACATATATTCATACATACACACACACACATATACATACATATACATATACACACATACATATATATACACACACATACATACATCTACACACATATATCCCCATCAAATGTTGAAGTGTACCAATGGTGTTTGTTGTTTTTTCATTATTTTTTCCTTCCTAGTATTGTTAGTTGTACAGTATTATATCAAGACTAAAGCAACACACCTCAACACCATAACACTCTTGAAAGGAATTAATAACAGGCTTCAACAAATATACTTTGTCAACAACTTTGGGTTCCAACTCCTTGTGTAATATGTTATAGTTATTGTAACATGTGCTAACCAAGATAATGTTGAGTCAATGCTAACACCTAAGAATTTGACACCATTTCATCTGTTGATGATTTTGTTACTTATAGATACATCAACATTTCATGAAAAATACCTTCCTTTACTATGAAATATCATACATTTTGTTGGATCTATATTGAGAGACAGTTTATTTGCATTTATTCCGTCCATGACACTCAGCATTTGTGTATTAATCTTTATAATCATTTCATTGATGTCATTAACCTCAATCCAACTATTAGTATCATCAACAAAAAGTAAGAAAGAACAGAATTAAATAGAAGGAGACAGATGGAGGGAAAGGAATGAAAAATTAAACCAAAAAGAAAATAAGGAATGAAGGGAAGAAGAAAGAAAGAAAAGAGGTGAGAAATTAAACCAAAAATAATAAAGAAAGAAAGTGAATTTTTGGTTGAACATTATTATTCGTATTGTTAAGTTTATGTCAAAAATACCTGCTGACAACTCAGTGTGTTTGTTTGTTTGTTGAACTGGAATAACTTTACCTTAATTCACTCTATTTATACTTTTTTTTTAACATAACTTTCCTCCTTCCTTCCATCACAAAAAGAAACAGAAAAAAGACATCAATAAAAGTACAATAAAGGACCTACTGCTTGTATCTTGCATTGTGGAAATATGTCAATATAATGGCTACTCATTTTTTAATCTATTTATAATTACTTATGTATGTGTAAGGAGTCAAATAAGTTTGATCCAATCAACTTCCTTCCTTTCACTGACTGTCATTAGCTTTTCAAAGTGTGCTACAATGGTGCATTATTTGCTATCTTTGACCACTATTTTTATGGCTACTGCTCTTCTTAAGCTGCTGATTACATACCTCCCTCCACATGTCTCCAAATAGTATTATCCCTATTTCGTCTCCCTTATTAACACACGAGTCTACACCGATCTTCGCTCCTTCACCCATTGGATGATAACTCTGCAACATTTTCTCTTCATATTTAGACGTGTTATGGTATGGGCCACCACCCCCTGCAGGAATAAATATAAATCAACTGATGTGTTGCCAAGC
Source organism: Cancer borealis (assembly GCA_036785275.1). Lineage (NCBI taxonomy): Eukaryota > Metazoa > Arthropoda > Malacostraca > Decapoda > Cancridae > Cancer > Cancer borealis. Next base: position 52,898 of record JAXIVD010002486.1, read on the forward strand.
ATGTACAGATGTATAAGTACATTTCAGTATCACTACCTACACGTGCCCTGCATCGATACACTACACCACTTGACACTTCTTTCTACGGGAACACTTCTAAAATAACATTAACAATCATCTAATTATAATCATTAGTGACAGGTTTTCTTCAGCACTGAAATTATTATTGCTTACACACACACACACACACACAATAAATAAATAAATAAATAAAACTGAATGAATAAATAAACAATCAACAAGTACAAGACAATAAAATTAAATATAGTTATTTCACTTTTTGTTTGTCATCATTAAAGTGAGGTAACACAACTCAGACCAAAATGTTAATACTTAAATAACATGAAAACACTTACCGACGGAAACCACATTTAAGGATGTGATCAACTGTTGCCTGGAGGCTGTTGTAGTCAGAGTAAGAAAGGTGATCAAGGTGAGACGAGTCCACAAATAGCCCGTCCACGCCCACGCCCACGCGGCAGAGGTGTTCGGCCAGCTGTTCCACACCATCACTGCTCACGCTGCTGCGCATCAGCCGCACAATCCCATATTTTCTGCACCAATGCAAAAGCAAAGGAGTTAATGAATTACAAAAACTTTAAGTATTCAGACAATTGGAAGGACTATTTGATGTTAATTATACAATTTTCCACTTGTCTCCCGTAATATGTTCCCTTCATCACACTGTATTACTTAAGACAACAGAATAATATTTACTTGATTACTAGTATTAAAATCAAATTTTAAATAAATGATTTTTAAATTAAAATAATTAAATTTCAAATTAAAATAAATTATTTTCAAATTGAAATAATTGAATTTCAAATTTAAATAATTAAATTTTAAATTGAAATAAATGAATTTCAAATTAAAATAAAGGAATTTCAAATTAAAATAATTAAATTTTGAATTAAAATAAATTAATTTTTAATTGAAATAAATTAATTTCAAATCAAAATAATTAAATTTCAAATTAAAATGAATTAATTTTAAATTAAAATACATTTATTTCAAATAAAAAATAAATTAATTTTTAATTAAAATAATCAAATTTTAAATTAAAATAAATAATTTTCAAATAAAAGTATCAAATTTTAAGTTAAAATATAATATTTTCAACTAAAAATAAATGAATTTCAAATAAAAATAATTTAATTTCAAATTGAAATAAATTAATTTCATATAAAAAATTAATTATTTTCAACTACAAATGAATGATTTTCAAATAAAAAAAATTAATTTCAAATAAAATAAAATTTCAAATAAAAATATATGAATTTTAAATTAGAATAAATAAATTTCAAATAAAAATAAATGAATTTCAGATAAAATTAAATTAATTTCAAATTGAAATAATTTAATTTCAAATTAAAATAGATTAATTTCAACTAAAAATAAATGAATTTCGAGTTGAATTGAATTAATTTCAAATTAAAATAAATTAATTTCAGATTAAAATAAATGTATTTCAAATAAAAATTAATTAATTCTAAAATATAATAAATGAATTTTAAATAAAAATAAATGATTTTCAAATAAAATTTATTATTTTTAAGTTAAAATAAATTATTTTCAAATTGAAAATAAATTAATATCAAATAGAAATAAATTAATTTCAAATTAAAATGAATTATTTTCAAATTAAAATATATTATTTTCAAATTTTAAAAAATTAATTTCAACTAAAAATAAATAAATTTCAAATTAAAATTAATTCATTTCAAATTAAAATAAATCTCTTTTAAATTAAAATAAATTAATTTCAAATAAGTATAAATTATTTTCAAATAAAAATAAATTCATTTCAAATTGAAATCAATGAATTTCAAATAGAAATAAATTAATTTCAAATAAAAATAAATTAATTTCAAATTAAAATAAATTTATTTCAACTAAAATAAATTTATTTTAAATTAAAATAAATTAATATCAAATTATAATAAATGAATTTCAAATTAAAATAAATTAATTTCAAATTAAAATTAAATGAATTTCAAATAATAATATGAATTTCAAATTAAAATATATTAATTTAAATTAAATTAAATGAGTTTCGTATTATAATAAACTTAACATAATTGATTAATTACCAATACGTGAAGATAATTTATTAGTTAAAGCTTGTTATAAAAATAAATACATTAAATATATATACATATATATATATATATATATATATATATATATATATATATATATATATATATATATATATATATATATATATGCTGAAACTCATGCCCTATATATTTCTGCCCGTAATCATGCCAAATCTATTCTCCAACTTACTATAAATTCTTTCATCAATAGAAAATGTCAAAGTCTTTTCAACTCTAACTCTTCTCGTGATTTCTGGCATCTAGCCAATAATATCTCTAACAATTTTACTTCATCATCTTTCCCTCCTTTACTTCAATCAGATGGCCCCACAGCTGTCTCTTCCTTCTCTAAAGCTGAACTCTTCGCTCAAACATTTGTTACCAACACTACTTTGGATGATACTGGGCATATTCCTCCTACTCCTCCACCCTCTGACTACTTCATCCCTAAAATTAAAATTCTTTATCGTGACGTTTTCCAGACCCTCTCTGGTCTTGATTCTCGGAAGGCTTACGGTCCGGATGGAGTCTCTCCTATTGTTCTCAAAAACTGTGCTTCCGAACTCGCTCACTGCCTGGTCAAACTCTCGTCTGTGTCTCTCTACTTCTACCTATCCTTCTTGCTGGAAGTTTGCTCACATTCAACCTGTCCCTAAACAAGGTGACCGCTCCAATCCTTCTAACTATCGCCCTATAGCTTTGATTTCCTGCCTTTCTAAAGCCTTTGCGTCTGTCCTTAACAAGAAGATAATGAGGCATCTATCAGCTCACAACCTTCTCTCTGATTTCCAGTATGGTTTCCGTAAAGGCAGATCTACTGGTGATCTTGCTTTCCTAACTTAATCTTGTTCATCCTCGTTTAGGGACTTCGGTGAAACCTTTGCTGTCGGCCTTGACATATCGAAAGCCTTCGATAGAGTCTGGCATAAATCTTTAATTTCCAAACTACCCTCCTACGGATTCTATCCTTCTCTCTGTACCTTCATCTCCAGTTTCCTTTCCGACCGGTATATTGCTAAACAAGGTGACCACTCCAATCCTTCTAACTACCGCCCTATAGCTTTGATTTCCTGCGTTTCTAAAGCCTTTGAGTCTGTCCTTAACAAGAAGATAATGAGGCATCTATCAGCTCACAACCTTCTCTCTGATTGCCAGAATGGTTTCCGTAAAGGCCGATTTACTGGTGATCTTCTTGCTTTCCTAACTGAATCTTGGTCATCCTCGTTTAGGGACTTCGGTGAAACATTTGCTGTCGGCCTTGACATATCGAAAGCCTTCGATAGAGTCTGGCATAAATCTTTAATTTCTAAACTACCATCCTACGGATTCTATCCTTCTCTCTGTACCTTCATCTCCAGTTTCCTTTCCGATCGGTCTATTGCTGCTGTAGTGGACGGTCACTGTTCTTCTCCTAAAACTATCAACAGTTGTGTTCCTCAGGGTTCTGTCCTATCACCCACTCTCTTTCTATTAATCATCAATGATCTCCTAAATCTGACTCAATGCCCTATCCACTCCTATGCTGATGACACCACCTTGCATTTTTCAACGTCGTACAACCGGCGCCCAACCCAACAAGAATTAAATGACTCAAGGCGAGATGCTATAGGACGCTTAACTTCTGATCTTTCACTAGTTTCTGATTGGGGCAGAGCAAACCTTGTTTTGTTCAATGCCTCGAAAACTCAATTTCTACAAATATCTACTCGACATAATCTTCCAGATAACTATCCCCTCTTCTTGAACGACACTCAACTTCCCCTCTCCTCCACATTAAACACACTCGGTCTATCCTTTACTAAAAATCTAAGCTGGCAATTTCATATCTCTACTCCTGCTAAATCAGCTTCCAAGAAGTAAGGTGTCCTATGGCGTCTGCGTCCATTTTTCTCTCCCTCTCAGCTGCTTGCTCTGTACAGGGGCCTTATCCGCCCATGTATGAAGTATGGCTCTCATGTCTGGAGGGGCACAACTCATACAGCTTTTTTAACCAGGGTGGTGTCTAAAGCTTTTCGCCTAAACAACTCTCATCCTCTAACTGACTGTCTTGACTCTTTAAGTCACCGCCGCAATGTTGCATCTTTATCTATCTTCTACCGCTATTTTCATGCTGACTGCTCTTTTGAAGTTACTAACTGCATGCCTCCCCCCCTCCCGCGGCCTCGTTGCACAAGACTTTCTATTTCTTATCCTTATTCTGTCCATCTCCCTAATGCAAGAATCAACCAGTATCTTCACTCTTTCATTCCTTACACAGGTAAACTCTGGAACTCTCTTCCTTTGTCTGTTTTCCCACCTGTCTATGACTTAAACTCTTTCAAAAGAGGAGTGTCAAGACACCTCTCACACTAAATTGGACTGCCCCCTCATTTTTTATTTTTCCTACTATCTTCTTTACAAGATATGGCGCCACGCGGCATTTTTTTTATACTTAATTTTTTGCCCTTAGCTAATACCCTTGTAATGTAAAAAAAAAATATATATATATATATATATATATATAT